>VKHI01000019.1:146900-172594 GCA_015145745.1 Poterioochromonas sp. DS
ATTAAGACGTATAAGACATGAGTAGACAGTAGTGTGGGTGTGAGTACTTACAATGCAAGATAATAATTATCAATATCACTAACAGCAAGTTGTGTAGTTTCTAATTCAATTAATTTTTTACGATGTTTTTCTTCAATCCCACGATATATATTTGAATTTAATTTATCCGTTAAATCTTTTGATTGTCTTTCAAAAATCTGTAATTGTCCTTTAATATTTTGACATTCACCCATAATTTCATCACGTTCTTTATTAATTTTATTTATTTGTTTCTCTAATTGTCTTTTCTCATTCACTAATTCAGCTGATCCATAGATTGCTTCTTTCTCTCTTAATAGGACTTTTAAGGAATCAATATCTTTTAATTGTTTACGATATTCTATATTATTGATAATATTTTTCTTCGTTCTTTCTTGTGATAATAACTCTTGTTGATATTGTTGTAAGATTGGTTCATAATCATTAATAATTACTTTCTCTTGTTCATTAATCGTTTCTTGTGTTTCATTAATCTTTTGTAAGATTTTATTATAATTAATCTCTGTATAACGTTGGTTTAATTCATCATATTGTGTATAGAATTGTGTTAATGTTTCTTTTTCTTTGGTAATAATATTTAATTGTTGTTGATATTCTTGTTCTTTCTTGTCATAATCTTGTTTACAGAGATAATATTGTTGATTACATTCATTATATTCATTATTATAGGTTTTCTTTTCTTGTTGTAATGAACGTTTACGAACATCAATCTCTTCTAACTTTTGTTCTATAGATTTCATCGCATTCTCTAGTTCCAAGATACGGTTATTTTCTAATTTGGCATCGCTCAAGGCTTTCTCTTTCTCTTGTAACATTGATCTAACCGTGAAATACTTCCTTTGATATTGATTATCATCATTGGTAATCTTCTCTTTCTTTAATTGTAAAGTATCTTTCATTTCCATTCGTTCATGATGTGATTTTTCAATTTCATCGATAGATATTTCTTGTAAATTATAATTGGATAATAATGTATTAGATGACGAAAATAGTAACGATTGTTCTGATTGACGTCGTTTACGTTCAATGATATCTTGTTTTTTGTTATCTAAATTTTTCCAACGTGTAATAATATCTTGAAATGATCTTAATATTTTATTATATTGTTGTAATAATGTATCATTCTGTTGGATGATGGTCTCTTGTTTAGTCATTTCTCGACGTGATAAATCTTTCTTTGATTGATATTCTTTTGCTAACGTTTCATATTTAATCACTTCTTGTTGTTGATTATATAATGGTAACATTTTCTGATGTAATATAAAGATTTTCTCGTGGATATTGGTTGTATTAGTTAATATTTCTTTATGTTCTTCGACAGTACCTTGTGATTCCTCATCACCAAATGGAAATAATTGCTTTGTACGTTGATCAAACTCTTGTTGAATTGCTGGTGTTCCCATGGTTTGACCGCAACATGGACATTGGTTAGGATTCTGTTGTCTTGCTTTCTTTAATCGCTTTAAAAAGACTCGACCTGACTTAGCAATCACCAATAGTTCTCTTGCTTCATCTTCTGTTACCTTCGCAGCAATCAATAATTCTTCAATATTAATCACTTGTGAGATTAACTCAAAGCCTGAATCAGCTAATATCTTTGATGATCGTAATGAATTTAATTCATTGACATATAATTTCATCTCTTTTTCATATTGTTGATATTCTAGCTTAATTCCTTGTAATTTGGTTAATTGTGATTGTTGTTGGGTCAATAATGCATCACTTGCAGCATAGTCTGATTGAAGTTTTGCTAATTGTTCTCTTGATTGTCCTAATTGTTGATGTGCGGCAGCTTGTTTATTTTCAAGTTGTTTGGCATATAATTCAAGTTCTGATTGTGTTTTAGGAACAGTTAATGATATTTCTTGTAAGATATCACGGTTAGAGACAGAGAAGATAGAATTTAACTCTAATTGAATCACTGATAGGTCACTGTCAACCTGCTTGAGATTTGCATCAAACGCTGCCAACTATAATCACAAAGAAAAAAAGATCGTCACATATCTTGATTAATACGATGGTAGGCTTACCTCACTACGATGATGACTAAGATCTTGTAATAATTGAGTATCTTGGCTGATTCTTTCTTGTAATTCACGAATCTGATCCGCTACATCCTATCAAACAAGTTACTATTACAGTAATACAATAGATGATTATTACCTTTAATTGTTTCTTATACTCCGCAGTCTTAGTATTATATGATTCCATAAACTCATCATGACTTCTTAACGCTGATTGATATTCCATCTCACATCGTTGTACTTGTGTACGTGATGACGATAATTTATTCATTTCCATTCTTTTCATTTCACTTTCTTTTGTTAAAGAATGAATTTCTTCAGTCTTCAGTTTTAATTCAATATCAATCTTCGATAATTTATTATTAATATCATTCACAACACGTTCTTTCTCATCAACTACTACACGTAAATCCGATAATTGATTGTCTTTATTACGTGATAATTGTTGATATTCCTGTTGTAATATCGCTAAACATTCCTTTGTTACATTCGCATTCCATTGATTTGCTTTGGTAATATTCGGGAAGGTCGCTGGGTATTTATTATGATATAATTGTATGGTAGTAATCTGATTTTGTTGTAAGGATTGAATTTGATCTTGTATTGATAGTGCTTGACCTTTCTTTAATGTTAAATCATTCATTATATCACGTAACTGTAATATTTCTTGGTTTGATAGATCTATCTTTTGTTTAATGGTTATTAATTGTTGTTGTTTGGTCACCATGACATTTTCAAAATTATGTAATAATCCATTTAATTCATTGTCAGTTTCTTTGGTTAATTCAGTTTCTAATGATTTTTTACGATCTTTTAAGAATTGTTCTTGTTGTATTACTTGTATTTGTAATTTCTCTACTTCAGAGGATGTTGTATTAACTTCGACTAAACGAAAATTAGCATTTCTCAACTATTAGAATGAAGGAGAGGAGAAAGAGAAGGAGACAAGAAGGCATTTAAAACAAATCACATTTCACATGATTCATTGATACTTACCTTTAATTCAACCTCACTTATCTTTTCATTTAAATTTTCAATAGCTTTTACACAAGTTTGTTGACTTACTTGACATTTCTCTAATTCATTTCTTGTATTGGTTGCAGCATATAAATGACCACTATATTCAGCTAATTCAGCTTTAAGATCTTTTAATTTACTAGAAAATTCTTTCTTTGATTTAATTAATGCTTCTAATGCTTTGGTATAACGTGTTGATTCAAATACATCATCAAAGCGTTTCTTTAAAACCATTCCTTCTTGCATCGGCCAGTTAGAATCCTCTTGATGGACAAAGATTACATTCTCTAAAATCGCTGGTGATACACCTAAATTCTCTGGGATTAAACGATCCATGTCAGAACATTTCATACTAATACTAAATGTTTCGTTGTGTTCATCAGTGGTTCGTAAAACGCCTTCTAATGCTTTAAACTCTAATTTAGTGCGTTTACGAGTGACTTGAAGGGATCGAACAGCAACGCATACACGATTACTGCGATTTTGAAATCTTAATTTAATTCCTGCTTTCACTTCGGTTGCATCAGAGAGACCAGGATCATTCACAAGGGAGGATCCACTAAAACATAGATCCTGTTAGAAAATTGGTCTTTGAAGGAAGTATGAGATTAACCTTACCCTTTCGTATTTGGTGGTAAAGATCCAGTTGTTGCAAACTTTAAACTTTCAATGATGGTAGTTTTCCCACATCCATTTGCACCAACAATCATAGTTAATGGAGAGTAAAACTCTATGGTTTCATCATGATCTGGACTAAAAGAGCGAATGCCCCGAATTTGCATCTTTGAAATGGACGACATCTCGAATGATTACTTCTAAAAGCAAGTTATATCTTCGATGTTGTTGCTAATTCATAAGAAATTATGAAAATTGAAAGTTGAGAAGAAATTCGAACTTTTTCTTTCAAATTTCCCAGAAATTTGGAGGGAAAACTCATTCCCAGCCAAAATTCAACCAACCTCTTTTCCTTTATTTTTTTTTAAGGATTTTAAACAATTTAAAAAACTTAAGAAGAAGAACGAAATTAAAAAAGAAAACTAGCTGATATCAAAGGTTTGGCGTTTAAGCTTATAAACCTTGATTTTACAAGCGAGGAAAACTATACCAGTAAAAGAAGTTCATAAATACAGGAAACATTATATACATATAATCTATCTCACGAATTTCATCGATCAGTAAGAAATCCACGAACAGTATCAACAATTACAAACATAGTCCCACATGCAGGAATTGCACGAAGGGCACAAGGAAGCAAGCCTCTTGAATAGGCTCGTAAACCTCCAGTTTGATAAATACCCTTAGCAGTCTGCAGCCATCCGATGGGTTTTCCTTCGTTTGATTGCATTTTCGCCTAGAGAACACGTCGGTTAAGGGCATCTTGCATTCAGCTAATATTTCTTACCTTTACAACATCCAGTGGATATGTACATACCCAATAGCTCAAGCCAGCACAGGAGCCGCTCATTAGCTTCTGGCTGAGTGGAATATCTTTGACGTCACACTGATTCAGTTGAGCGAAGTATCGCTTCGTCATTTCATTCACAGGGAAGAAGAGAGCATTCGCGGGAATGTTGCGAATAATTGTCCCGCTCAATCCTCTCCAAAGTGCTTGCGTACCATGATGACTGCGAACATATTTGACACAGCCTGTAACATTCGTATATTTTGGAACATAATTTGGATTCGTCTGTTGGTGGAAGATTTGAACTTGTAGCTTGGTCTTCACAAGATCTATTGGAGACTAAAACGATGTGAATAAGTGAACTGATTGTAGTAGGTATTTAGCTTACCTCGATAAATGATATCATAAAACCTGTAGTAGCACCAGCAATAAAGAGCTTTTGTGGAGAGAGCGGTTGATTTCCCTCTTTGAGATAATCCATCGTCGAATAGAAAGTCGCAAAGGAACATGCTCGAAAGAACATTTGACCAGCAAGTGGACTGTAAACACCCCGATAAAAACCTTTAGTTCCTTCCCATTGTATTGTTTTCCGAACACAATCAATAGTATTTCGATAAAATCCTGAAGGAGCTGTCTGTAATCTGGTTTTGGTTGTATCAAATGGATGACCAACAATTACAACAGCAATTCCTCCAACAGTTCCAGCAAAGACATCAGATATCATTTGCTTTAATTTCTTATTTAATTCTTCACTCACTTGTCCAATTAATTATAAATTATTTCGAATACAACCTTTCAGTTTCTTAGATATCTTTCAATGTTAGGATATTGTTTCAGTTTGAAAGAGGGTTGAGAGAAAGTCAAGCAATGGAGGAGATGGGAGATGGTAAGGTATGATGTAAGTCACAAATAGGTAGGATCGTAGTTGATTTTCACAGTCTTTGTCTTGAGATTCACACTGACTCATCTCCCCTGTTATCAACTGCATCGGTCAGCATCAATCCTCAACACTCTCATAGAATTTCTATTCATTCTAGACAGGTGATTTCGAAAATGAAATTTCATTTTGGCTCTTTCGCTTTTTCGCTTTTTCGCTTTTCCGTTTTTTCGTTGATACCTATTTCATTAATTAGCGCTATACATACAGAAAATTCTGACAACTTTGAAACACTCCGCGACGAAGACACTTCCTGCTTTCTGAAGAGATCTAGAAGACTAAAACAAGCTTACTTGCATTCATCATTTTAAAAAGGAATTCATAAAACATGGCTATTCTTAAGTTACTTGGATTTGGTTTTGTTGGAGCTGCTGTCCTCCTTGGAGGATTCTTCCAATATGCACAGAAAGAAATGGATAACTTTAAGATTGATTACTCTCAAACTCCTGGAAAGGTAATCCTTGTGACAGGAGCAAACTCGGGATTAGGATATTATACTGCTTTGGAACTTGCAAAGCATGATGCTCAAGTAATTTTAGCTTGTCGCAGTGCAACGCGCTGCCAAGAAGCCAAGCAGAACATCTTGAAAGAAGCTCCAAATGGCAAAGTTGATGCTCTTACACTTGATTTGTCATCATTCCAATCGATCAAGGACTTTGTGAAAGAATTTGAATCGAAGTATCCTGCTTTAGATGTGTTGGTGAATAACGCTGGTATTATGGCGCTTCCTAACAGAGAGACGACTAAGGATGGTTTAGAAGCTCAGATTGGAACAAATCACTTCGGTCATTTCCTTTTAACCTCTTTGCTATACCCTCTATTAACTCAAAATGGTCGTATTATCAATCATTCTTCCTCTGCTCATGCTTTCGCTGCGAAGAACTTTGTCTTCAAAGATTTACTCAGTGAGCAAGTCTATGATCCTTGGGTTGCCTATGGTAACTCAAAGATTGCCAACTTATTATTTACCTATGAATTAAATCGTAGATTAGAGAAGGCTGGTAATCCAAAGAATATTGTTAGTATTGCATTACATCCAGGTTATACTGCCACTAACCTTCAAAACTCAAGATTTCCTTTCTGGGAACAAATTAACTCTTTAGTTGCAATGAAAGGACATCATGGTGCTCTTTCTCAAATTTATGGTAAGTCTTTCTTTTTGTTTTATATGATGATGTTCTGACGTATTATTTGCTTATTAATAGTTGCTGTTGATCCAAGTGCCAAAGTGAGCAACAATGACTATGTTGGTCCTGCTTATGTAGCTCTTGGTGTACCTTCAGTTCAGACGACAAGCTCTGATGCATGGGATGTGGATGCTCAGAATAAGTTATGGACTGAATCCGAAAGATTGACTGGTGTGAAATTTTTGTAAAATGAAAATTATCTCATAGCTTCTTTGTTACAAATCTTCTTATTTTCTTTTTGTTGATAATTTCTAATTGAGAATAAATAACATTTTTTAGACAGATGTCCTTCTTCTTCTTGGTCTTCTTCGTGAGTCAAGTGTATGCTCGCTTTACTCCAACCTATTTAACGAACCTATGGTTTTCAGCTTTGAAGCCTGCAGAATGCCAACGCTTTAAATGGCTTTGTCCGTGCAATCTATTCAAACAAACTTTCCTTCAAAGCAAATCGCTGCAACTTGTTTGAAGTGTTTTAACTTTAAGTTTATCAAAATTTGATCAATTATCTATATTACAGTAGACCAGCTGTCCTTTTTGTGTTTTAAAACAGTAAGGTAGCCTTCCTTTGTAAGAATTGTTTAATCATATTATCAGCTAATGGATGACATACAAAGATCATTTTCTTCTCATCTTCCCATAATATTAAATTAGATGATGATAAAGTCTCTTTTAATTCATAATATAATTCTTTTTTATTCGAGAATAACGTTGTAAAATCAAATAATCGACTTGTGATTGATTGTATACGATATAATTCTGATTCCCATAATATTAATTGATCGATTACATTATCTGGGATGATTTTTAATCTTGTCTTTGTAATAGGATGTGCATGAATCATTAGAAAATCAATCATTTGTGATGATTTTATACCTGTTTTAAATGCTTGTTTAGATTTCTCACGTGTGATACGTCCGATAATCATATTAGGGAATCGTATATGAATGTCTATGAATAATCTTAATAAAGCTACATGTAAATCATTAGTCACGTAGGCTGTTACTTGAAGGTTTGTTTCAACTATAATGGTCAATCGATGACGATGATCATCACCAGTCCCTCCTCCTAACAACGAAGATGACGTAGCATTCCCTGTCGACACATTATCATTATTATCATTGAGAATAGGACTACTAAAATAAGAAGCAGCCAATGCAGAAGATGAAGAAGAAGTTGAGGAAGTTTGATGACTTTGACGATATCCTAACAGATGACCACCACTCCCGTTACCACCACCACCGACAGGAAGATCTGTTATACCAAATATTAAATTAATAATAATATTAGTAGGATAAAAAACTTTTGAATTAACACCATCAGGTAAATAAATAATACCAATCTGTGATAATTCAAATAAAAATATATTTTGTGATTTTGTTAATAATGATGTTGTATAATATTTACCATATTCTGTAAAAGATAATAGAAACAATAATGATAAATTTTCTTCTTTATTAATCGATTGTAATGCAACAATAACAAAATCCCATATTTGATGATAATAATCTTTTAATAAGAATTCATATCCTTTTGCTGTTATCATCATGGTATTATTATTAGAAGATGATGAAGACAATGAGGATGATGAAGGTGGTGATTTTGTCATTAAACCAAATCGTGTCAGGAAGGTTGGTATGAGTGAGGTGGTAAAGGTGCTGTCTGGTAGTATGTTGAGGAGGTAGCTTAATACCTTATTCCATTCATTTAAACGATATTCTTCAAGAAATTCCTTTGAAACAGACATTAACTTCAAAGTAGAAGCTACTTGTTGGGTTTGATTGACTTCCCAAGGGTTTGTTGGCTGTGTCATAGCTTGTACTAAACTCTTCTGAAAACAAGTATTTAATCGATAAACTGAATCATTGCCACGATATCTACTCTCAATCGACCTCTTCCCTAACAAAGAAGACGACGACGAAGAATCTGTTAAATCAATTAAATCAGATGGTATTGAACTATTGGTATTTTGTCTCTGACTATTATTATGAGACTGTGTTGTGGTGGTAATGTTTGTGTCTTCTGTTAGAATATCTAATCCAATTAATTCATCAAATAATAATTCTATTTCATTTTCTTTACTTTTATTAATCATTAAATAAATTTCTGATAATTTAAAAGATGTATTTAAAAATAATAATCGTAATATAATATATCGACTTAATGGTGTTAATGATTGAAAGATTGCTTGACATGACCAAATCGATGTATTTGATGCAGAATAAATCTTATTAATTACAAGTTTTGGTTCATTTTTCAATAAATCAAATAAAGAGGAATATTTATTTGCCATTATATCTTGTTTATTTGCAATAATAATAAGGTCTCACAAGTCTCTTCTTATCTTCTTTTTTGGTTGCAAATAAAAATGGGGAAATTGGGTTCGGAGATTTGGACACTTTTTCATTCCTAAACAATACAAGAATAATAATAATAATCCAAAACAACAATAATAACAAATAACAATACAACCACAGCACCTATGAAACCCCATGAAGTAGCAGAATCTTGTTGGAAGTTTGGAATTAAACTTCAATTTCTTCTTTCCTGGAGTAAGCAACAAGGCATTTCTCCAAACCTCACCACAAGAGAGGTTTGTGAGCAGTTTATTCTTCCTACTACTCAAGCGACACGGCTATCATTTTGTGAGCAGTTGTTGCTCTCAGAAGACACGGCGGAGTTTGTGGGATATCCTAGTGCCTTTATTTCGCATGCTTGGGACTATCATTTCGTAGAAGTGCTCGAAGCATTGACCTCTTACTTCGCAGCTGAGGATGAAGCTGAGGTGATAATATGGCTGGATGTATTTTGTAACAATCAGCATATCACGGCTTCGTTAGAGTTTGATTGGTGGTGTAGCACATTTCGGAA
Organism: Poterioochromonas sp. DS; assembly: GCA_015145745.1. Taxonomy (NCBI): domain Eukaryota; class Synurophyceae; order Ochromonadales; family Ochromonadaceae; genus Poterioochromonas; species Poterioochromonas sp. DS. Next base: position 156,375 of record VKHI01000019.1, read on the forward strand.
TGCCATCCATTCATTTGGTCGCACAGTGATGGTCTTAGCTCCTTGGAATGATCCGCTTCCTCTACAGAGAGGGTGGTGTATCTGGGAGTTGTATTGTACGATAGGGAAGGAATTGGATGAGAAATGTAAGTTTGATGTAGCAATGAGTCCAGCTAGTCTTGAACAGTTCATAGCAGATGTTGACGCAAATCCTGACAGTGTCATCAACAAGATGTTAGCAACGATAGATTCATCGAAAAGCAAGTGTTATAAGGCGGAGGATAGAGAGCGAATTAATGAAGCAATTGTGAGAACAGTGGGCTTCAATGAACTAAACAAAGAGATCTTCGAGGTAATGAGAGGATGGGTAATATCGAAGTATGAAAACAAATATAAGAGCTTAGCGAGGCAGGTAGATGAAAAAACATTAAGCTCGATGTATAATTTAGCGAATTTGTATAACGACCAAGGAGAGTATGAGAAGGCGCTGTCACTTTACGAAGAATGTTTGAGACAGAGGAAGGTAGTATTAGGGGAGAGCAATCCTGATACATTAAAGTCGATGAATAATTTAGCTGTTTTGTATAAGAATAATCGAGAGTATGAGAAGACGCTGCCACTTTACGAAGAATGTTTGAGACATAGTAAGGTAGTATTAGGACAGAACCATCGTCTAACATTAAGCTCGATGTATAATTTAGCGAATTTGTATAATGACCAAGGAGAGTATGAGAAGGCGTTGCCACTTTACGAAGAATGTTTGAGACAGAGGAAGGTAGTATTAGGGGAGAATCATCCTGATACATTAAGCTCAATGAATAATTTAGCAAATTTGTATCTTAATCAAGGAGAGTATCAGAAGGCGTTGCCAGTGCTTCAAGAGTGTTTGAGAGGGAGGAGGATAGTGTTAGGAGAGCGCCATCCTGATACATTAGCCTCGATGAGTAATATCAAACAATGTCAACGCCTTCTTCGTCCATGCTGCGTTACCTGACCTGACTCTTCGTCTTTTTCTTTCCTTTCCGGTGTTATTAACATGACCATTTATGTATTGTAATGATGCCTCTCCCTCAATATCTCTTCATTCTCTTGTTTCGCTATCATTTCCTTTGCCATGACCTCTTGCGTCGTCTCTGACGATCAAGTCTCCAATCCACAGGTTGACTATTTGGACCAGGAATTTTTTCTATTCTATTCTGAATCGACGAATCTCTAATAAGCTCTTCTTCGGATTAGAGGGTGCTGTTACAGGTTCAGCGCCTTTTTCTCTGAAACAATGGTTGGAGAGATCACAGGAGTGGCATTTTTACTTCCCCACGCACTTGCTGTTTTCTTTCTTTCCAACGAAGGGATGGTTGCAGTATTAACATTGTTCTGAGTAACTGTTTGCTGCTTCTTTGGAGTGAGAAAAATCCGCAAGGCTAAAACCGCTATTACTATTGCCAGTGGTTGGTGCGGCAGGTGGTGAGGAGTTAGCTAATTTACTTCGTGGTGCGCATTAGCGGGTGAAGAGGAAAGGGAGGAATATTGGTGACTCTCGATGGTCCTGTGACTGGTGGAAAAGAACAGTTCTTCTACCACCAAAAGATATTTTCTTGTATCTTATTCGTTTCAACATCAGCAGAGTCTTTCTCAGTCACTACATTGGTAGAAGTAGGGGATGCAGGGTCAGTGGCAAATCTCGTGCTCCACTGCGCGAAAGAATTGGGTATCGAAGGCTTGGTCGCAATAGCAAAAACCGTAGGAGGCTGAATGGAGGGCGGGGAAGAGGAAGGAATCAATTTCTTTGAATATATTCAGGACAATTCTCTATCAATAGCTCACAATTAAATCTCTCAACAAACACTACACCATTCATAACATTCTTCAATGATACTTGACTACACAGCTTTACTGTACATAAATGCTGTCATGAAGGGATATTGAACTTCGGAACACCTTCCACCTGCTGAGGATGCAGATCATCCCATATTGATAACCTTTTCTCACTGCACTCATTTCTTCACTTGTTTGTCAAAGTCACAAGGAGAAGGAGAAGGGACAGTAATAGAAGGCAGAACTAACGTGTAATCCTCACCGGTTGTCACTTTCACGTTCGTTTAATGTCAACACTATTCTTGACACGGTTGATAACTCGCCGCTGTAAGATGATGTCAAAATACCTTTATCAGTCGTACCTCATGTGAATAAATCACGTTCGAGGTTTTAAAACACTTGACGTTCCATCTACCCACTGATACACGTCAGACAGACCTTCACCATGCCAACGAGTACATAATATTATATATACTTCTTCTTCGCTCTTTTCTCATAGAATACCATAATACCAAGCAATCAAGAAATTATGAAAAAGTTTATGCTCATCCGGGAAGGAAAGAAAGAATCTTCGATTAAGAATCATACCTGATTCGCTATCAATGGGATACCTAATCCATCTCAAAGACTTCACAAAATAAAACTTTGAGTTTGTCGAGATCCGCTGTTTTTTCTTATCTTGAACAAACGATAAATGATAAATGATGAGATTCGATTAGGATTTAGAATTCGAAAAGTTACATAAAATGTTTGATAACACAAGAATGTTTCTACCAAATTAATCCTTTTTATAATAAAATGTCACTTCTGGAACTCTTTGAACACGGAAACTACGATGACCTGATTGATGTACTTGTGTTAGGAGTATATGAAGCCATTAATTCGTTTCCTATCGACCACAAAGCGAATGTGAAAATTGAGCTTTCAATGGTATAATCTAACATATTTTCCACATTTAATTCATCGTTCTCGTAAGAGACTATACATCAAGAAATACGATTAGTAATGAAAACAAGGAATGTCATTCACACTCACATTTCGTTACGATACTATTCTTGCCCTTACTCTTATCTTCTTCTTTCTTTACTATTGATGTGCTATTAAATAGTGCCTCCTTTCCCTAATACAATATCAGAATCAACAAAAGAGTCTCAAATCGATGAAACTTACTTCATCCTCAATCACCACCTTCAAGCGATCCCAAGCCTTCTTCAATTTCTCTTGTCCTTGTATCAGAGGACTCGGAATATCCTTCTGTTCGATCCCTAATGCAGAGAATACATCGAATCCATTCCCACTTCCAACCTCAACCCCATCTTTATCTTCCTTCTGTTGTTTTTGAATTGATTTGAGCTCCTCTTGTATCTCCTTCCACGTCGAAGATACCAACTGAGAGGCAAAGGTACCAACCAACAAGATTACAGCAATCACACCAAATGTCATCCACTCATTTGCTTTCATATTAAGATTTCCTTCTCCAGAGAGTAAACTCGTTCCCAAGAATGATCCCAAATAACTATCAAGTAGATAGGGTTTCACACTTCCTAATCCAACTCCCGCGATAAAATCCAAAGCAGAAACAGATGATAAAGCATACATATAGTTGTAAGCTGCTATAGGAATGGGGATAACAGGTGAAATTCTTAAGCTAAAGACGGTCTTAAACCCCTACAGAATTAATGGGAAGCTTTGATGATACACAGGAGGCGAGTAGAATCAGGCGCTTACATTTTGTTTTAATGATCGATCTAATGCTCGAATAATTGGTCTTTTGGCAATGTCCTATGAAAAAGTAAACGATCGAAGAAAGAATGCTTTTACGGGTAGTATACCTTTTGAACATCTTCCCCTAGATATAATCTACAGTAAAGAAGGTCCCGTGAGAGAGAAAGGAAGAGTGGGCTACCACTTACCTTGCAGCGGTAAATAAGAGAAACGAAGCTATAGTAGAGCAAAGAATACTCGTTATTGTCGCTATCCAAACATTTTCAAGTAAGATTCCGCTACCAATAGCAAGTATAATGGATAGATAATCGATACATGTTAACTTCGCGAGAAACCATCCTGCAAATAGAAGGAGAAACTTCTCTTGACCTAATGATTGAAAAAAGGTAATAAATGAATTTAATTGAGCAATTAGCTTTTCATCAAGGAAGTTAAGTCCAACGAGTTCTGCTAGAGTGAATCGACTGCCAAAGCGAAGAATCAAAGGAATCAAGAAAATTCCGAGAATAGATACGAGTGTTAATGCATCAGGTTCCTCAGAAGCTAATTTCGTTGTGGATTCTCCAGTTTCAGAAGCAGATAAAGATGAATTGGAAGGAGGGAAGTATTGATAGCGAAGATCTTTCAAAGATTTCAAGAATTTAATCCAACCTTTCGTCATGCTCCTTCGCGATTGCCATATATTTGTCGCTGTTTCAATCTCTTTTGGGGAACGTTGGAAATAAATCCGAGTATTTGTCCATTTCCTTGAGTATTGAAGTTTGGATATTTCCCTATTTATCCCCCCTACTTGTTTCCTACCTCTCCTTTCCGGAATCGAAACCCCACTACCTTTATTTTGAAAGCTTGTTATATATCCTACAACGAAGAAGACAACTAATAGCCATAGAATAAACGATCTCTGATATATTAGAGGAGGAAGCATCATTTAATTAAAATGACGTTCTCTTGATATAGCAGAAGCATTGTCTCTCGTTACAGGAGCCTCACCATTCAACAAGACTCAAAAAGATTTACCATGACAATAACACAGGCAACTGAAAGCGAGACACTTAGATCAGCCTCCCCAAGCAATGGAACTATCAATTCTTCCGTTGCTGTTCAGATTCCTGAGGGACGACCAAAGTCAGGTAGAGTTTGGAAGACGAAACAAGCCTATAGAACTTCTGCTCAAACAAGAAAAGGAGTTTTGAAACATCTTGCAAGTGATTTTGAGAAAAGAAAGCAATTACAAGATAAACAAAGACAAGTAAAAGAATATGAGAAAGAATTACAGGAACAAACTCGTCAAAAGAAAGTAAATGAAAGACTAAGACGTGAAGAAAAACAAAAAAGAAGAATGGAAAATGAATATAAGACAGTTGTTGTTCAACAAATTAATCCTCAAAAGATTAAGGGTATGAGTAAGAAACAACTTCGATCCATTCGTAAGACATCTATGAATAAGAATGGTCAAGTGGAGCTTGTTAATCCATATAGCTCGTAATTGACTGACTATATCTGTGATGGGATGACTAGTACGGAGATAACCTATAAATACTGTGTGTAGATACCTGATATAACAATTGTAATGATTAACAAATGTTTTAACCTTTCCATACACCGATTTCACTGGAAATGAGACGTTCCTTTTATTCGCTTGAATAAAATGAATGAAAAGTTTTTGTTCGACCATGAAAAGTAAGATCTGAACTTTCTCTTTGAATGAAATTCATTTCCGATTCATAAAAGGTGAAAATTCGATTACGCGAAGATAAGGGTTTTAAAGCTTGTATTGGATGCTGTAATTGATTATCCAGCTCCAGTAGTTCTGTGTGCTTTTTTTTAAGATTTATAAATGATATATAAATATGAAATCACAGGTTGAACAAATAAAAAAATAAAAACCTCTAGTAAAATCGGAGAGTCATGGAAATTTCTAACCTGGCTCTCTCGAAATTTCCTTCGATAATGAATCTCTTATATTTTGTTCGAACTGGGTGTAAGGTTTTTCACAAATCAAGCACAATTGAATAATTAGCACACAAGATGATGAAGCAAAGCAAATAGCAAAGAACAGCAAGCAAGCAAGTGAAAGGGACACAATTTTTTCTTTTTCAATTTATATATGAGAAGCATGGACGAGAAGACAACAACAACAACACACAATAATAGGAAACAAAAAAAAGGAGGGGAACACACTCACATAATCAGGGAGGGATACATATTGTACGACTTTGGTAAATAGCAGATAGAAGTTAGAACTGTCTCTTACTTTCATGCAGTTTTAGGAACCAGAATAGCTTGTTGTTTTTCTTTTATCTCTTGTAATTTTAAATCAAAACATTGATATAATCAACTTATCATCAATCGGCTTGTGAGGAACACAAGCTGCACATTAATTGTACAGAAGGAAGAATAAAATTGTGTTTTGCTGGATAGTTGAAATTGCATATTAAAGAAAATAATTTCAATAATAATCACACTAAAACTCGCTACAAAGTTAATCGATCACTGAGAATCGATTAACCGTAGAATATTATTATTACACAAGAACTATGCTAACTAAATAATGATCTTAGTAGTAGAAGTGGTCATTGGTAGCTGTAAAATTTTGCTTGGACGAGAGGTAATACAAATGTTGTGTGTTGTTGGTAGGTTGGTTGGTTTTTAATAATAATCATCATAATTTATTCGGTAGTTTTTTAATCAGAGGAGCAAAGGAAGGATTTGGTTGTGTGAAATAGGTTTCATCACATAACCAGAAAAGCAAAAAACAAAAAAGCAGAAGAAGAAAAGGAAAGAAAGCAAAGAAAGAAAGAAAGGAATGAGAGCAAAAAAAAAAAAAAAGAAGAAGCACAATGAGAACGAAATTTAAGCACAAAATTCATAGTGGTCGGTTGTATTATTTTTTATGTATAAATGTTGTTTTAATGTATATGTATTATTCAGTGTAATTGTATTAGATTCGAAAAAAGTTTCTTTTTCCTCTTCGGTTCGTGTATATTAACAAAGAATGATTTTCTTTTTTTGTCTTAATCATCTTTTCTCATCACACGACAATATAAATTACAATTACCTTTAAATACAAAATCATACATTAATCTTGGCCAACTATTATAATGTGGTAAATTATCATAATACTGTGGGAATTTCTTTTTCAATTGTGGTAAACGACTACCAGGTATCTTAGGAAAATCATGATGTTCATTATGATAACCAACATTATAACATAAAAAATTTAATGGACCATAATATGAATAAGTCTCTTGTCCAACAACAGTTTCCATATGTTCAAAAAAATGTCCACTTAATGGATGTACACCTGTACCTAATACTGTACCCAGTATAAAGTATAAAATTGCATTAAAACCCCAAAAATAATAAATAATACCATTAAATGTTAATTGGACTGCCCAATTATAAATTTCCCATTTTGTAACCGGTAATGGTTTTAATATCATTGGACGTAATGCATAAAAAAATGGTTGTAATATTAACCAAGTTAATCGTCCTAAAGAATTGGAGAAAAATTGTGCTTCCCATCTAGTAGGTAAATCAACATCATCATGAGGATCACCTAATGATGTATGATGAATCATATGGTATCGTCTAAAACTTGATGCCATAGCTAATCCTAATGGTAAATTTGCAATAAATGAAAACCACATATTAGCATTTCTTCCTTGAAAGAAATGATCATGGCTTAATTCATGCATTGCTAACATTAAGGAATGATTAGCAGTACCCGATACTAAATAGGTTACCAATAAGAATGGTAACCAACTCCAATCTTTCACAAAATAAGCAGTTCCAATTGTAACAAAAATCGTACCTAATGCAAAGAGAGCTTGTTTTGAATCTGGACCATACAATGCTGATATTTCAGGATGATCGGTCAAAATCTTCTTTCGTCTTAAAGCATGTGGTTCTTCACCTTTACGAAAAACAAATTCAGAAGATGGTGGTGTCTTTCTCTGAATAATATCAGCATGTTCATGAATATCCATATTATCTGGCTTTGGTGACATGATTATACTCTTTCTCTCTTTTTGCAAAAATTAAAAATGAATGATAATAACTAATACTTTTAGGTAAACGATTGTGAATTAATAAATGTTACAAATAGGATTTCAGTGACTGCCTATTCTGTTTTGATTTAATATATAGAAATAAAATGAGTGATGAATAATAATTGAATATCTTTTCACTACTACTAATTTAAACGGTGCACCTTTCTGTCTTGCACCGTCCCCCTAATTGTTGTCGTCCTTCAATACAGTGATGACTCATCACAACATCAACCATACACCACTCACATTCAATAGAAGTGAGCATCCGATTTTGAGATTTCGGGGTTTCGGAATGATCTATTGGTTTCTTTTGATCTCTTGGGTACGTACGCGAAATTCTTATTGTGTAACGGTTGTTTGAATTTGTTATGAGGAGAAGAAGATTCAGATTGGAAAGATTCTGAGAAGAACTTAGGATACGAGGAATATTTTTATGGATTTGAAACTCTAAGAAGTTTGTATCCTTCCTTGAATATGTAGCTTGCGTTTATTGAAAAGTTCTGACGTTAGTGTAAGCGGAAACAGTTCGCTGAGAAAAATTGGAGTGTGTTGGGCATACCAAGTCACAAAATTCTTGATAATTGGAGAGAGGTCATTTCGAACCACCATCGCTTGGCGCCGAATCGAAAGTTGTTTACGGTGGAGAAAAGTTGAATTCACCCGGGGAAACCGGTTATGTCTCGTTTTTGCAAAATTTTATTTCTGAAGAATTCTCAAGAACCGCTTGATTAAAATCGTTGAAACTTTGACAGTGTATTCAGATGGACAAGAAGAATTTGGAAACTGTTTTTGCGGAGCAGTACTTGAAAATGAAGGCCGCAAACTTGAAACCTAAGGAAGCTTTTGAAATTTTGTGCAAAATGGGATATAATAAGACTCGAAGAACATTGGACCGCCATGTTTCGTCTGTTCTTTCTACTGGACATGCTTTATCTGTGGTTAAAAAAGATTGCAGTCATGCCTCATTGAATTTGGAGCAAATGTCAAAAGTTAACACTTGGGTTTTAGGTCAAAATCAGAAGAACGCTCCAATTAGTTATTCTGATGTCCAAAAGTTTATCAAAGATACTTTTGGCATTTCTGTGCGTAAAAGGACTGCAGGGAACGTTTTGCGGCGATTAGGTCACACCAGAAAGACCTGTATCAAAACTGCTGGATTTACCAAACCGAACGACCAATTGAAGCAAGAATAAACGGAATTCATTACGAAAATGAAGAAAGAGAATAGATTCTATCTCCACCCATCGGTGATTCACTCAACTGATGTTAATTACTCCAAGAAACCCAAAACAGGTGTTACTACTTTTTCACCTAAGTAAGGAGGTAAACAAAAAGCTGATTCGAGGGCGCTTCTTTACACCAACGCCGTTGTAACAATCATCAGTGGTGATGGAATCCATCGCACACCTTGGATGTTGTTTACTCGCGATCCAAAGATGGTGAAAGAGCAAAAAGACACAGATCGTGGTAGAAGCGAATTTAAGGAAGCATTAAAGAAATGTAACATCACAGAAGATCGTATTATTGATGTAAAGAGTAAAACATTTATTTCATTGAATCTCCAGAGGTTTACGAGCAATTTTTGACTCATTATGACATTCCAAAAAATGACCTTATTTTACATGATGGATTTAAACGCATTTAAAAGGCAATAGACTGCCATATTTGACAATTTAGGGCTCGAAAACCATGTAGAATACCCAATTAATTTCCATCAATTCTTATTACCAAATAAGAACAAGATATACCGCTGTAAATCGACTTAGCATGAAAACCCCACTTTTTTAGAAAGTTGAGTATCATTGTCATTTAATGTAAGAAGTCAAATCCTTTTGTACTTGGAAAATAACTCTAAGATTTCTTTAAGAAAAAACTTAATTCGTGATAAACAGAGCAATCTATAGAAAGTTATAGGTCTTTGAACTTTCTTGCTTTTTTCATGAATTCTTACAGATTACTCGGTCAAAAATCAACGAATTTCAACCCTTTTTTTTTTGCTTCAGATGTTCTTAATAAGATACTTAATCAAAAACAATTGAAATTATTTGATAATATTGACTCAATCAAAAGTTATTATCAAGAAACGATTTGAGACAAAACGGCTTTCCTTTCCTTTGGGTGATTTTGTTAGAAAGCATGATTGCACGAATGCCCCGAAAACACAAAAAAAGATGAAGAAACATCATCAATATTTCCTTGCTCTTTTCCTAATTATTTTAGGATATAATCTCGCTTATCTCCTCATTTTAAATGAAGAATTTATTAAATATTATAACTCCTCTATATCTTTTTCGAAATCTCTTCCGATTGGACAGTTGAAATTCTTCTTGGATGTTCTTCCTTGGTATAGTTTAATATGCTTTGGTTGTTACTGTCTTTCAAGATTAGGATCAGATATTCTTAATTTTAATGATTGTCCGAAAGAAATTGAAAAAATGACACAGGTACTTTAATTTTCATTCTTTCTTTAACTTGTATTGAAATCTATTGTGTCTAGGATATTGCTAAAGCACGAGAAGACTTGAAAAAGAGAGGATTTAGAGATTAATGACAACTCTATCATCTAAGATAATCATTGTTATGTTCTTTTAGCACGAATTTGCTGAGACACTCACTTATAATTTAAGAAGAAAAAAAACATCGAAACAAATAGAAGAAAGAAAGAAAAAAAAAAAGAAACAAAGTCAAAAAATCATAACCACTAAATAACTAATAGGTTGGATTGCTTTATATAAATCGACCGTTGAGGGGAATAAGCAGAGAATCGAAACAAGATCGAAAAGCAAAGAAGAAGCGAGAAGAAAAAAAGAAAGTAAACAAAAAGAAGAAAACAAGTAAGGGAGGGAGGCAGAGGGGGAAGAAAAGAAATAACTAACATATATCCTATCCTACCATCTCCTATTTCCTCGTCAAGACTAGACTGGTCAATTATTTCTTACCAGTAAAGAAACTGGACATTTTTGAAAGCATACCTGTTGGTCGGACACCATTCGGTGATGGTGTCGCATTCCCCTTCATTGTTGCACTGAGCGTCGCTGTCGCAGGAGATTCTGTTACACTTCGTCTAGGCTGTTGTCCACCATTCGTACCATTAGCAGCTTCCGTAATACTTTTCCTCTTCCCATTCGATGGTCCCGAGAGACTACCTCTTGAATCACCATTCGCTGAACCATTACTTAAACCACTAATAATACTCGAAGTGGATTTCGTCCTTTCCCCAGAATCTGTGCGTAAACCAATTAAATCAGGTCTTTGTATGGATGCAGCAATAACACCAGTCTCTGAAGGTCGTTTTTGACTTCCTCCCTTTGATGAAGCAGGTAATACCATATGATTATTATTACTTTCTTCATCACCAGGACGATTCGGTAAAAATTTGGAATGTACTTTACTCGATGATATTTGTGATTTTTTAGCTTCATGTAGTTCGACTGCTTTAATATGTTTCTGTAAATCAATATTTGATAAATTTTCTTCTAATAGGGATAAATCTAATGATACAACTCGATTCTTTTGATCTACTGAAACACGTCCATCACCAGGTAATGATAGATGTGAACTTTGTCGATTTAATGCTAACTCGGAGAGATAAAGAGCAGATAATGTGGTTGCTTCACGGCGTAATGTCTTTGGTCCTAATGGACGTGCATTCGTATTATCAGCTAATGTTTCTGAGAAACTAACAATTGTTAATGGTTTCTTTGTCTCCCACGGTAAAGGTGTTTCCCATTTATAGTTCGAGAAACTTGTGCTACAAGAGAAGAAAAGTAAAAGGGTTAAAATTATCAGTGAGACAATATAATATTATAATAATTTACCTTAATACCTTTGCCCAAGATCCATTCGTCCTTGGACTGAAATCGGCGCGACATTGTACTAATGATAGTACAATAGCAACATCTAAGTGCCTTAAATCCTCGACAACGATCTACAACGATTTGAATTACCATTGATATTATGATAGATATATCATCAAGAATTCACTTACTTTCACGACATCTTCTGCGTCAGCAGTAAATACTTTACATATCTCTATCAAACATACAATCATATCCATGGTCTCAATACAAGTCATCAAACCGGTCAACTAATACACAAAATCACGATAATGTAAAAGAAGGAAAAGAGGAAGACACTTACACTATGAAATTCTTCTAAATCTTTTAATAATACACGAGCACCATCAATAGTAATTTTATATCTTCTAATATTACTAATAATCGCACCAACAAACTGTTGTCCTAATGGTTTCCAGAAGACTTCCTCAAAATCTAATCCCAAACTATTATTACCACCACTGCTATTACCACCAGCACCGTTAGAGGACTGTTGCTGTTGCTGCTGCAATTCATTCTCAACATTTCGAACAGCTTGTGATATTAAAATCAATGCTTTACAAACACTATTACATGCTGCAGTACATGGGAGACTATTATGATTACTCTCACCATTAAAACCATTGAGACCTCTTTGTAACATCGCTAAGGCATCTTGTTTCATTAAATTATTTTTTGATAATGACAGCGATGATGATGTCGAATAATCAAACTTCCCTTGTAAAGTTAAAAATAATTTTTCAATGTGTAATGATATGCACAACGTCCATGCATGTAATGATTCTTTTAATACATAAACAATTGTTTGAAATGATTTTAACCGATTTTCTTTACATATGGTAATGTAATTTGGTGTAATCTTCATTATCTTATAAAAATGATCATCAAATAATAATTTTAATTTATTTTTCACATATAATATGACAATTAATATTGTTAAGAATTCATTTGGTGGTAATGATGATTCATTTGGTTTACAAGATGCTTGTTTAATTAATAAAGTAGTACATGTTTTACAGATTGGTAAGATGACACCATCTGTTAAAAAGGATAATAATAATTGATATAAATTTTTACAATATAAATATAATCGTTTATTATCATCACGTCCAATACTTTCCATACGTAATAATGCATCAATGGTTATATTAAAGATTGTATTGAAAAATCCTTTATTACCAATAGTTTTATTAATATTTAGTATCGTTTTTAATTTTTCTGCTTTAATTTGTGGTAATGTTAATAATGTTCCGGCATTAACCTTTGTATTAGTTGTTGTTTCTTCGACTAATACTCTCATGGTATTGACATATTGACTACGAACATAATGTATTTCTTTTTCAAAGTAATCATTCATATATCCTGATAACACTTGAGTAATCTATAAACAAAGAAGATAAAGAGAGAGTAGAGGGAGACATCAAATAAGACAATTATAAGGAGAGAGTGAGAAGGCAATATATCTTACCTGTTCTTCTAAGAATTCTTTAATTTCAGCATCTGATCGTATTTTTTCCTCGCTTTCTTCATGTGTATAAGTTCCACTACCAACATAACTATTCCCACTACCTCCACCACCTCCTAATACTTTCGAATCAACATCATCACCCCCAACCCCTGTTATACTACCTCCTACACCACTATCACCACGTCTTTTACCTTCTCCACCATTCTTGCTATTATTCTTTATTTTCATTAAAATCCAACCTTCATTCTTTGACTTTCTTAATGATTCAGATTCACTACCCATACCAATTAATGAAGGATCTAATGAACATTCAATTAATAATAAATGTAATGCTGATAATTTTTCACGTACAGTTAATAATGCATCTAAATAATCGGATAATGCTAATGGTGGTAATGGTGATGGCGGACATAATATTGAATCAACTTTTGTTTGTATACCAAATGCTGGATCACCAAAGATACGTTGTACTAATAAACGTGTAACACGTGCAATAGTATTAGCAGGGAATATTTTACGTATAATTTCAAATTGTTCACGACATACTTTATCAATAATTGAAAATAAATTTGACAATTGATCACCTACTTGTAATTCACCGTTGTTACTATTGTTATGGTAGCTTGTATTTAATCCATTTACTAATAGATTGATTGTATTTTGCGTTGCTTGTGTCGCTTTTTGTAGTATATTATCATCATCGTATTGTCCGTTATTATTATTATTCCTTCTTCTTGCTGGTCGTGCGCCATCTTCTTCAGAATCAGAGCCGTCAGAGGAAGCACCAGCTGAACTCATTTCATCATCACTATTTTGATTAAATACATTATTCAATCGATGCAACACACCTCCTCCTCCAGCTTTGCCATTGGCATTAGCGCTATTATAAACATTATTAGGAATTCTTTTCTGTATCACACTAAAGATATATCTCTTCTGTAATGATTGACCATTATTAAACAAATGTAAACATTCAGTTAAATGTCTTGCTTTCTCTAATAACAGTTCATCCACCATAACAAAAGAATTTGAATGATCAAAGAAGTGATTATTATTATTCATGATCATACTCATATTATGTATGGAACCATTAGGATACTGTGTTGTACCATAAATCATATTCGAATTTGATTCCATAATTTGTTCTAATATAATTTCAAATTGTCCTAATAATTCATTTTCAACAACTTCTGATATATTACCAATGACTTTTGTTATTTTCAGTATTTCATCAGTGGATGTAATATCCATAGTAATCTTCTTTAAATCATGTAATACCTTGGATATATCATTCCATTCTTTAGTTTTTAATGTGTTTGGTAAGATTTTCTCTTTTAATTTAATAGCATTTAATGATAATATCGTATCAGTTATATCATTAGGTAAATTATAAAAATCTTTAATATAAGATAATAATTCTAATGATTTCACAATATTTAATCGTTCTTTTTCACTATTCTGTAATCTTGAACCAATTTTTATGGCATTATCTGAAGCATTATTAAAATTTAATTTTACTTGATCAATAGCTGTATGAATAGAATTTAATTGTATACTATGATCATCCAATTCATCATATAATATATTTTCCATATTATCTGATGCATCTTGTAAGATATTAGCTTCTAATTCAATATCATTCGAGATAATAGTTAATTGATTTGTTAATGAATCAAATAAATTATATAATTTTTGTTCTGGATCACCACTATCAATAGAGATCGTATTAATCTGTTGTTCCAGGAAGATACTTGGATCAAAATCTATTGATGTGATTAATTTTCGACTATTCTCTTTATCTAATAATTTACTCGTATCAGAAGGTAATTTAGATGATTGTAGTGGTGGTTGTGGTAGTCCATTGCTTGAAGGGTTACTTCCTCGTCGTATGGCATTGTTAAGAGACATATTTGCTTACAGGGGTGACAGGAAAAGAAGGAAATATATCTATTAAAATAGATCAATTAAAATCAATGAAAGATGTTTTGGGGTAAATCGTTTTCTATTCAATGGTTAATCTTTCATGAATCTCGTTGTCTTGTCATGAAAAAGGGTTCGAAAGATAAAATTGGATTTTCTACTACTCCAGCAATATCCTGTTACTGTCAACACTTATAAAGCTCCCAAAGGAACTGTAAAATGCAATTTCAGTCTAAGAGTGAATAAATTCACGTTGTTTGGTCTACTAACTGCTGTTAAAGAGCAATATGTTAGATCTTCCTCCTTGTAACAAAAATAAGGTAATTCTTAACTGACAACTATAAAAACTTCGATTTTCCGAAAAACTTCAAAATGTCGGTATCAGAACTAAGAAAACTGAATTAATTGAAAAGTACGTTTTGTTAATTTGAATAATCAACTGAAAAGAGAGAACATCTAGACATTTCCAATTTCGGTGTAGTTGATGATAGGGCTAAATGATAGGGATGTCGTTCACCTTTGAACTAATATCGATTTGTAAAAGTTTTTATCAAAACTCTGGGTGTCTATTTTTCATTCTGTGTTATGACTCGTGAAAGATGACAAAGATGATTGGCGGCTTTTAATCTTTTTTTTTTTGTCTGCCGAAACCATCGGATTAGTGTGAACTACTTGCGAAAGGCAAGTAAAATAATACGGAAAAGAATAAAAGAAACCGAGAAAAGAAATGTCAAACGTTTCGACTGCTGCAGGATTTGAACCTACGCGGGGATGCCCCAAAGGATTTCAAGTCCTTCGCCTTAACCGCTCGGCCAAACAGCCATAGCAGGATGGGGAACAAATAAATCCCCTTGCTGCGAAGCAAGTACTTGGACTCTCTTTGTCGTTGGAGAGATCGGCATTGGCTTGCCTAAACTATTTTCCCCGCAAAAAGGAATTTTTTAAATTACGCAAACTGTTTGAATTTTTATCTGGTCTTATTTAATTCATTTGACAAAAGATGCTGAATTCAACTTGAACGGTTCAAATCTTTGACCTGGTTTCAAAAGTACAAATTCCTTTTTTGTGCTCGTTGAAGGATGGAAGATCAGATCACCTACATGTAATATATATTTAAATCTGCAAAAACTGTAAATTTGCTTTCAATTTCAATCTCGTGTCAAGAGTGTGAAAATGAAGATGAAAGAAATTTTTTGTTTTAGTTTTACAAACTCTAGTAGAATGATACAAATGAAATTGGACTATATGATTCACGTATTCATATATGAAGAGAACTTTTTTCTTCCTTTTGGGGATTGCAGATAGGATCTAGCCTATCTGGTAGAACCGCTAACAGGATCCTTAGTACCCAATGGTAAAACGAGTACGAACATGACGAGGATTCTCAATCTCATCCACAAATGCAATGGCATAGTCTTCCATGGA
>VKHI01000020.1:0-25493 GCA_015145745.1 Poterioochromonas sp. DS
ACGTTTGATTCGAAGAACAAATCAATTGCGACAACTGAAAAGAGGAAAGCAAATTCACCACTCCAATCACATTCTATTAAAACACTTCAAAGAACCTTTGAACCAACAATGACGAGTTACGCGGTTGTCAATACCAGAGAAGAAAGTGAAATTGGTAAGGAGCAAGTCTCTGATGCATCGTTTGTAGATCCTGAGGAAGGAAGTGCTCGTGTTCGTGCTGTGACTTACAGTCCAGAAGCGCCTGGAAATGCTCCTACTGTTCTTTCTTTTAGCAATATTACTGTTACAACCAAGAATGCAAAGAAGGCAGTCCTTTTAGATGATTGTTCGGGTAGTATTACAGGTGGTTTCTGGGCGATTATGGGAGCTTCAGGTGGAGGAAAGACCACACTCCTCTCAACCCTTTCTCTTCGTCTTGATACGAAATATATGGATATTACCGGAGAATTTCGTTTGAATGGACGTGAATACTCTCGTGCTGTATTAAAGGAAATGTCTGCCTATGTTATGCAAGATGATTTATTACACGCTGAACTCACTGTCTACGAGACCTTGTATTACTCTGCTCAATTAAGAATGCGTGGTTATACTACCCAAGAACGATTAAGTCGTATTGAGGAAGTTCTTGAATTAATGGGTATTAACCATCGTCGTGACGTCATTATTGGTGATACACGTAGAAAGGGTATCTCAGGTGGTGAAAGAAAACGTGTTTGTGTTGCGATTGAATTATTAAATCATCCAAAATTATTATTTTTAGACGAACCAACATCAGGATTAGATTCTACAACTGCCTTCTCTGTCACCAAGGCATTAAAACATCTTGCTGAAATCGGTGAATGTACAGTGTTATGTACTATCCATCAACCAATGCCAAAGATATTCCGATTATTTGATAATTTAATTTTAATGAAAAAGGGTAAAATTGTTTATCAAGGTCAAGCAATGAAATCTGTTCGTTGGTTAGAAGTGATTAATGCACCGTGTCCAACTAACACGAATTTAGCCGATCATCTATTAAACGTCATCACACCACATGATAGTGAATTCTCGAAAAAACTTTTAGAAGAATCAACCCTGATTCATGTACCTGTCGATTTGCATCTAGGTAAGTCTCTTTCTATTCTTATGGTTTGTTGAAAGTCGCCTGACATATATTTTTTTCTTTCTGCAGGTCTTGAAAAACCCATTTATACGAGAGAAGGAGCAGGTAGTTGGTTATGGGAATACTATATTCTTGTTCAAAGATGTTTCCAACAGTATTATCGTCGTTGGGATATTATAATAATGAATCTTTGTGCAACAGTATTAATTGCAATCTTTGTTGGTTTTGGATTTTGGAATGACATAGGAAATACTCAAGCTGATGTCAAATCATATCGTCCATCGTTATTCTTCGTAATGGTGAACTCTGGTGTTGTTGCATCATTACAATCAGTTTCGACTTTCCCAACCGAACGTGCAATTTCATTACGTGAACGTGCTGCAGGTTCTTACAGTGTATCCTCTTACTTTGTTGCAAGAACAACAGTTGATTTTATTAGTACCTTTTGGCCACCAATAATATTCTCTTGTATTGTTTATTGGTCCATTAATTACCAACATAATGCAGGGAAATTCTTTTTATATATGTTTTTCATTCTATTAAATACATGGGCAGCAACTTCATTAGGTTGTTTAGTTGTTTGTTTATTTGTAAGCATAGAAAGATCAACAATTATATTAGCATTCTTATTTGAAGTTACACGTTTATTTGGTGGTTTATATACAAGTCCTAAACAGTTATTAGATTATCCTGATTGGAAATTTGCTGATGCTTTGTCTTATATTAAATATTCCTTCGTTGGTGTCAGTCTTAATGAATATCATGGACTTCATTTTGATACTTCCACATGTAAACCAGGTGGAGCATGTACTCGTACTGGTGAAGATATTATTAAAGCCAATGGTTTTGATGAATATACCATTGGAGAATGTATTGGTTGTTTAATTGCATTGATTGTTGGATTCCGATTTCTTGCTTATTTGGCATTAAGGTTTATTAAATAATCGATTTATGAATTAAAACTCAAATAAATTCATAGTTAGTAAGAAGGTAGGAGACAAAACAATACACGATGACCAATAGTTTATGAACTTCTTTTCTGATGATATCATATGAATCTTTTTACTTTTTCCTTTTTTACTTTCTTTCTTTCTATCATTGATTTTCTATTTTTTGCTTCTTTCATTTTTGATTTTTGTTTCTTCAAACTAAAATAAGCAAAGCAAATCTTAAACGATTCAAAGTTAGAAATATTTACAGAATTCAGTTACACAAAACAAGAACTCCTGATTGTAGTCTCCCTGTTACGAGCTTTAGTCTGTTGAGAAGTATTATTGTCTATTATAGGTTGTGATTTTTCTCAATCAATGGAAGGATGAAAGGTTGATCAAAGTCAATCTTCTTCTGCTCTGAATCAGTTGGAGGAGGTACAGAGAGAGCAGGTAATGAGAAAGAAGATGACATGATTTTATGACGTGGACTTTGACTTCGTCGCTTTGGTGATGATGGTGGACTCTTCTTCTCATCTGCCATCCCTTCATAGATTCTCTTCACTGTAATCTTCCCTGTAAATGGATCCTTGTCCAATACAATCCTTGGAGGTTTCTTAACCACTTCAAAGTGTTTTGAGACTTTATAAGGTAATTCATTCTCAACAACCTTTGGTATATATTCACATACAATATTATAATGTCCTGGTGCAAGTAATTCACCAATCGGTGGATCATAAGTCAGTTCACCAGGGAATAATTGTGATCGTTCAACAATTGCATTACAATGAAACTTCTTATCTAAAGGATTACCTTCTTGTAATGATGTAAACTTTGGTTTCCAGATAATCTTTGGTGGGATAGGATAGATATCAATATAAAGGATTTTAATGGTTTCATTATAGAAGTAAATCAGATTCTTTAATGGAATGAAAGCTACTTTAATCATAAATTCTTTTTGAGTGAAAGTAAGAAGAGTATTTAGCGGAGGATCATACTCTAAACGATATAATATTTCATCATCTTCGTCATCATCAATATCCTCATCATCATAATGTATCTCTGCTTTCTCTCGCTTACTGACATCATCTTCCTCTAATTTTGTTCCTTTTAAGAATCCACTGCCTCCAAGAGAGGCAAGATCCCGCTTTACAGATGATTTTTTTGACCTTGTCTTCTTCAAGTTAATATCTTTGTTAATGTTATGGTATGATTGAATATTAATAATATCATGTTCGGATAGTGCAGCATTATAAATCTTTTCATCCAAGAAAGCTCCATAAGGCAGGCGGTAAGGCACAGTCCAGAGAATATTAGCTGATTTTCGTTCAATGATTAACTCTTTCTTCATAGATGCTGTCTTGTAATTGCGTAGATTATAAGGTACAAACGTCATACTGACTTCAATCTTCAGGTAATGGGTATTATGTTGGCTTGCATTGTAATTTTCAGCAATACTTTCTATAAGGATGCGATTATTCCCTCCAGCTTGTGCGTTCATGTCAGAGTTATGATGAGCTTCTGATGAAACAGCTGAGGAGGAGGCGCCATGAAGTTGCTGTTGTTGTAGTTGTTGGATTTGGCTTGCTCGCTCTTCATTGAGTTGTTTCATCTTGGAAATGAGTTCATCAATCGGATTGAATTGATCAGCGAGCCCAATCGTCACCATTGTGCCCATAGGCGGATCGTAAACGAATTCTCCAGGCTGTCCGCCGCTGATTGGATTCGCAACATTTGTACAATAGGCATTACCATGCTGATACTTTGTCAGCACAGTACCAAAGGTGACAGTGGTGATCGGTTCCCAAACAATCATTGGAATTGCCTGAATAATCTCAAATTCAATTTCAACAGAATGACAAAGAAAATTATTGATATCTTCAGGATAAAATTGAGCGATGACACGATGGTCACCAGCATCGATGACAGAATCTAAGGTAATGCGTTTTCTCATTTCTGAGCTATCTTTCTCAGAACTAAGAGGTAATGTAGGCGCATCTTCTTGTTTTTCTTTCTCTTCTGAGTTAGTACTAATGTCAGTCAGGTCTTTGGAAGGAGATGAGACGACAACCTCTGGTCTTTCTTCTGTGATCAAATAGAATTCAAATCGACCCTTAATTGTTGGATCGTTGGTAACCGGTCGAGGGAGAAGATTAAGAGAGAAAGGATAAACGAATCTCCTCTTCCGCATCTTTCTTGCCCGCTCTTCTATCTTAGCGGTGTTTATAGACGAACTACTGATTGATTTAGAAATAGAAGGAGGTGGAGAGGCCGGAGGAGGTGCTGTGATGATTGAAGAACTTATTTTGGTAATATCCCAAGTAAGGCGCGGTCTTCCTCGAGTCACAAAAATACTGAGCTCAGTTTCCACCGACTCAAAATTATGTAAATCGTGAGGAATGAAAACACAGCGAATAATATGTTCTCCACAATCCAATGCAAAATTTGATGTCGTTTGAGTAGCTAACTTTCCCTGATCGATTTCCGAATCTTCTTTTGTCTTTTCTTCCTCTTTAATTGTTGGATTAAAGATAATTTTCTGAATAAAGCGATTTCCTTTCTTTGTTGTGTAAATGAAATCACCAAAGACTCTTTTGCTATCACTCTCAGATACGACAGTGTAAGCTGTTAAATAATTCTCTTGGTGGAATTTGTCTCCATATTCTAATTCGTACAAACGTGTTTGTTCATTATAACCTCTGCTAGGTTGCCAGATTAGAAGTGGAGTCCGTTTCACTATCACGATTCGAGACTTCACTGTTGCGCCAATACATTTATGCCGCTCCTCTGGTGTGAAGTATGCGAAAAGTTCATGCTCTCCAGCAGGCAAAACAGTGTCTAAAGGAGGCTTATAAGAAAAAGAACCATGAAAATTTGTACATTTCGCACACAGAACCGCAGAATTTAATGCAAATCCATACTCAAGGACGGTTTGCTCGAAAGGATGTGTCCAATTGAGCCTCGCTTGAAACTTGGGTCTTTCTCTCACCATAAGAGTAACTGCAGCAGTATTCTCAAGAAAGTTGATGTGATCATAAGGATAAAAATGAACTGTCAAACGATGATTTCCAGCTTTTAATACGCTACCTCGTTCAATAGAGTATTTAAATTCACCAATAGCATTTACACATTCACAACTTAAAACACTTTCATAAATACTTTCACCTTCAAATATTGCATCAGGTTGTTTCCAGATTAATTTCGATAGACACGGGGTAACTTTTAATTGAACTGAAGTGGAAACATTTCGAAAAATCACATTTTCCGATATGAACTCTACAGAAAGTTTATGCTCCCCAACAGGAAGAATTGCACCAAAGTCAGGATTATAAACAAATTTTCCTTTAGAATTAGCACCATAACCGAATAAAGTTGCATTTAATTGTTCGTAAGATAGAGGAGTAGTATAGATGATGTCTTCGGGAGGAAACCAATTAATTTTGAGTTGTTTCTTATTTCTAATTGTAATTTCTGTCGAGGTTTCTTCAGGCAAGTAATTCGCTGGCTCACTTGGAATATAAGTCGCTCGCAATGTATGTGTGCCGAGTGGTAAAACTGCGCCCATAGGAGGATCATAAATCATTTCTCCAGGAGGATTTGGGCTAACTTGGCAGTTAAGAATAGTTTCGTCAAGAGCCTCACCGTCAATTATAGAATAAGGCTTCTTCCACGACATGGATAAAAGATTCGGATAAATATAAATCCTTTGTGTCGCCGATGAGGTATGGTACTTTTTTCTATCTGAAGGGAAGAAGGTAACATCGATTGAGTGGAAACCAGCCGGCAGAATTGTCCCAGGTTTAATCGAATACTCATATTCGCCTTCCACCTCGCAAATCTCAACTGATTTTCCCGGAATTGGATGAATTAAACACTTTGCACAAAACAAGAAGGGCGGAAGAGGATCCGGGTAAATGATAGGACAGCCTTCCTTTCCTCGGTCTTCTAATCCTCTGTTTTTCACCATTTTCTTGATATCAAATTCGTCTTGAATCAAATTTTCCTCCTCAAACTGATCGGGGACTGGAAAAATCCAGGTTAGCGGAACAATAGTTCCAGAAACTTCCACAATGACCTTCGCATAACCAAATGTATAGTTATTCGAATGTTCTTCTGGCGGATAATACTTGGCGTGTATGTGATGTACACCAAGCTCCAATATTGTTCCAACAGAATGGCTATATTCATATGTACCACCAGGAATATCACAACTAATTCCAGCAAACACAGTTGGAGGAAGTGGTGTGAGATAAATTATATTACCGCCATTGTAAGTCCACGTAACAACTGGTTTCTTTTTCTCAATTTCTATGAATCTCTCTTCTGATGTTGAGAGATATCGTAGATTATCTTGTGGGATAAAGGTTATAGATAGCTTTTGTGTTCCTGCAGGTAGAATAGCGCCTGGAGGAGGATTAAAGAAGAATTTTCCAGCTACTGTTTTTCCCTTCCGATTTTTAGCAACGACATCGTAATGTAATTCTTGCGTGATTGGTTCAGAGTAAGTTAACTTTGCTGCTCGTTCAGGAAACCATTCAATAATTGGAACATGTTTTCTTAAATCAGCTTTTGTTTCGAGATGTTCTTGGGTTTCAAGGGAACTCAAGCGCGGACTGTTATTTCCAGCGACGGTATGATGAGCTTCAACGAGCGAAGGCTCCTCAAACCTTAACTTCTTTTTCTCAAGGAGTTCGCGAAAAGATTTTTGAGATCCTACGTGTGATGGAAGCATGATGTTTGAGTCTCTTCGTAGCTTTCGACGAGATCCATCCTCTTCAAAGGAGTGTGAGTTCATCCAAGGACCATAAATTCTCTTCGCCTCTTGGGCACTCAAAAGCCCGCGACCAGAAAGATTCAATGACAAAGCTGTTGTTTTTTCCACTACGGATCTTATTTGAGTCAAGCTGATGAACAGGATTGCTTGTTCATTTTCAGGTCTCCCTTGATTGTTGTACTCTAATTCTTCGTTAAATTGATATCTTAATATTGTGACAAATTTCAGTGCCTTAAAGGTTTCCGTAATTATATCGGTGAGTATAAATACTAAATGCTGCTGAATGAGCGCCGGATTATTCCCATCAACAACTATTGAGATTAAGCAGGTCTTTGGGTCTATCGATAAACGAAAGTTTTGATTCCTAAAAGTAAATTCAACGGCATTTTTGTAACATCCATACAAAACTGTGCGATTTAGTATTTCTCCTTCATTCAGTAGCCATATTATTACTTTATTAGTCAATTTCTCAAATACTCCGACAGGTAAAGTCCCGACACGCTTGCAATCAGCAATGCTGATAGTGGTCATTTCCTCTAATTCATCTAATAGCGTAAAGAGAAAATAGAATTGATGAGAAATTGAACCATCTATTAAAGAAAACATTCTTCTGACTTCAGGCAATAGTCCAGTGCATAAATAAATTAAATTCTGATCTTGCTCTCTTGTAATATCTAATCTTCTCTCTTTCGTGCTTCCGGAGACTTGTAATCCCATCAGAGGCACCAAATGCCCATATTTCAACAGTAGTTGACGAAGATGTAAATAATATTGAGAATGAGATTGTAAAATTGCTTGCAGCAACTTCTCGGTAATAATACCCCTGGTAGTCATTTCTTGATATTCTTTGGTATATTGTCGTTTTAAGGAACGTTGTATCTCTAAAACTTGAAGAACGTCATCCACAGCTTCAGGTACATGCTTGCTAAAAGAAATTGTCGCAGGCTTGATAAAGTACTCAATGAAATCGAGTACAATGATTTCTCGAAGTTTATCTTCGTCTACCCACATCAAAGATCCCATTTCATTCATAAAGTTCAAAAATAGAGGAACTTTTCCCTCCGGAATACCTGAACTTACTATCAATTTCCTTCCCTCGTCATATGTTAGACAGTGGGACTTCTCTGATGCCTGCTTCAATGCGTCAAATGCTTGAAACCAGCTTAAAGGTCTCTCGATATGCACGTAGTGCGACTTCTCAACCAAATCTTCAATATTATTCAGTAATTGGAAGGCTGTTTCTTCTGTGTCACCAGCAGTGGCATTAACAGGATAGAAGAAGAGATCCTGTTTCTTCACAACACAAGGCCAGACTGGATTGCCACTAAACGCTTTCGCTAAGAGAATGGAAATCTGCAAATGCTCAGTAGGATTTATAACAACATCTTTTCTTGTACCAACAAAATAAATCAGACAATCTTCTCCTATTTTCGGATTTCTCATCATGGCGATTAAATTCAGCCAATTAGACAAATAAACTAGACTTTCATCCTTCATCTCTTTCGAGGAACGAGTACTCAGCCACTCCATATTAAACAATAAAATATACACTCCAAACTTCGACAAAATTCGTGACTGGAGTATATTTACTGCTATTTGACCTCCAAAATCCAGTAAGGAAAAAGTAAACCGCGAAGATATTAGAGTTGTATTTCTCTTCTCGGACTTCCTGCCAAGAAAGGTGCTCGCCAAAGCAGTTTTCCCAGCACGGCTTTCTCCTAATAGCACAATATTACTCCTTCCCCATTCTTTTCTACCTTTAGCTAATGCTGTCTCCAGATATTTTTCATCGTCTTCCTCCTCTTCTCGTTTGCTCAGCCGCAAAGAAGGCGATAGAGTTTGATCAATTTGGCTACACGGAGATGAGGGAGAGGACGCTCGTCTCTCCAAAATGCTTAATTGTTTCTGTGACTCTTTTGGAGTTGGTCTGTGTCTCTATCCGTGACGTTAGATAATCAAGTTCATTATAGAAGATAAAATAACCTGAAAGATTTCTTCTAGCGACGATCTTTCTTTACCAGTAATACTTTTGCAGCAAACGTCAACCGCATTTTTGCCATCCTACCATCGACGATTGGAGGCATGATTGGCGCAAGGAGGTTGAATAATAAGCACTTACATTATTTTTCAAAGAAAGATCGATCTCAGGGTGTGAGAGCAATAACTTCACAGTATCAACTGAAGATGCTAAATGTAGGGCAGTTGCACCAAACTAAGCAAATAATAGATTACATTACATATTCCTGAAAGCTGGAACTGCCAACTGTACCTTGTTTTGCTGATTGATGTTAATTTCACTTGAAGTCAGTAAATACTCAATGACTTTTTGTTTATCACAACTTGAAGCGTGCATGAGTGCAGTCCAAGCATTATTGTCTAATCCCTATAGAATTTTGATCATTATGGGGTAGAAGTGTATTATCATTGTCCTCACCTCATTTAATAATGCTGGATGTGTTGAGAGAATCCCCTTTATTTCTTCGATACTGTCTATCCCCCCATCCCTACATGCTTTTCTAAGGTGTTTTGCGGCCTCTAAAGCGTTCCCCATGACTGATTTCGAGTAAAATCTATGATCTATGATAGAAAATGGAATTGAAATTAAAAAGTAACAGCTGATTTAAGAAATTCCTCAATTCACACCATGTCGGTAATGAGCCGGTACAACAACGGTTTAGGTCGGTTGTTGTCGGTAAGAAATTTCTTTCTTGTGTGTTTGTTTAGATTTTAGATTATTGTGACAGTTCTTTCGAAAAATGAGTTATAACGAAGAAGCAGAGATTAAAAACATTGTGATTTTGATTGCAATGGAGGCTGAGGGGAAGCCTTACATTGATGCGATGCATTTGGAGAAGGTTGAGTCAAAGATTCCTCAGTTTCCAACCACTTACTATGAGGGAGAATTTCATGGTGGCAAAGTCACGGTTGTTTTGAATGGAAAAGATAAACGATATGAAGTTGATAATGTCGGAACAACCCCTGGTGAGATTGTCTGAGCCCTTCTCCTCATCTTACTGAATACACCATTCGTAGCTGCTTTATCTGCTTTCTTAGCCATTACAGAGCTCAAACCTGATTTAATTATCAATGCTGGCACAGCTGGTGGATTTCGTAAGCATACAGCACAAATTGGGGATGTGTTTATCTCGTCCGAGTTCAAATTCCATGACAGACGAATTCCAATCCCTGGTTTCCACGAATATGGGCGAGGGAACTATACCTCTCATCCTTGTCCACATTTAGTGAAAGTGAGTGCCCTTTATAGTACTTCGCATAATTTCAATTGAAATGGTTGTGCTTTTGCGATAAGAAATTCGGCTATAAAACAGGAGTGGTCACAACAAGCAATGCATTGGATCATTCTGAGACTGTAAGACTATCATCACTGTGAATTAAACGTTCTAACTCATATCGTTAGGATGATGTGATTATGGAAGAGAATACAGCCGCCGTTAAAGACATGGAGGCAGCCTCCATTGCATGGGTCGTTGAACAATTTCATACTCCTTTCTTTGCAATCAAAGTGATCACCGATATTGGTAAGTGTCATCATTCGAATATTTATGATTAGCCCAATTTATTTACTTTTCTCACGAAGTTGATGGTGAACGCCCTACTAACGAAGAATTCTTAGAAAATCTTCACACTGCATCTCATTCATTACAAGAGAACTTACCAAAGATTATTGAGTATTGTATGGGAAAGAAATTAGGTGAACTTTAGATATACTATGATAGAAAAGTTTTGAAAAAGTTTTATTCTTCAATAATATAATTTGCGATGAATTTTTGTTTCTTATGTCCGCTTTGATATCCCCGCCCCACATATTATAGGCAATATTAAATCATCAAAAATTGCCTTAAGAATACTTACAGTACACAGAATAAAGACAATTGTACAGAATCCAAATTATGATTTCAAAGTTACAATTATATTCTAAACTTCCTAGGTATCCTTGAGCTTCATGCTACCAAACGTTAATATTGCGACCACCTTACAACGGAGATAAGAGAGAAGAGGTAAAAGGCGTCCATGACTTACCACATTGGCAATCAAACTATGTCCTTTAAATTGTAATATTGATAAATAATAGCCAATAAAGAAGAGACCTGTAATAAAACCAAGTAAAACTATGTACCAGATGACAGCGTATTTCCTTTGATAATCCAAGAAGAAATAGTAAAATATTCCACGATAAGCATACCATACCCACGAGAAAACTACATATGCTATTCCATAGAATAACATGAAAATGAAATGATAATAGGAAAAGGCCAACTCATTGAATATGAACTCCCATGCCATAAAGAGAACGTTAGCGTTATGCATTAATAATGCCATGGGTAGAAAAAACGTTGTTGGCGGGAGTCCTTCCTTTTTCACGAAAGGGATAAGGATAAATGTTACAACTGCGCTCACTAAATAAGCAACAGGGAAGGAAATTTCAAAGAAAACCCAAGCCGACAAAGCGAGATACTGCTGGCTGAAAGAATAAAGCGATGGATAGTCCGCACGATTGATGGCAGCAAACGAGCAAATAGCGGCAAATGTGAAATAAAAACCCTATTAATGGTTTATAAGGCTAAGTAAGTGAAGGATATAAGGATTACCTGAAGTATCCAAGACCAAACAGTAAACATCGTTAATCGATCAAAACCCTTGAAGAGATGAGTTCTCTTTGAACCATCAGCATTTTGAACGGTAATTTCCAACCCAACAGGATCTGTAACAATGTAAACGATACTTGCCCAAATGATGATCGAGAATAACACACGAGTGACGAGAAGAATTTGTTCAGAGATCACTGCAGGATGTTGAGATGATGCAATCATCTCAACAGTGATTTGAGACCATTCTAAGTCAACTACCGTTAGAAGGTAAAAGAAATAGAAAGATACAGCGACAACAAGCGAAAGCACGGAGAGAAATCCCGACATTATCGCTAGAACTTCTTAAAAATTTGTTCGAACATATGTTTCCATAATTTTACAGCATACTATTTTAAGGATTTGCTTAAGAGAATTTCCTTAATTTTGGTTTTTGAAAAGTATTTCAATTCTTCATCATCATTTGAAAGAAAGCATACGAAACCGACGAATTGAGTACGTTATTGGTTACCTGATTACGTCTCTTTGTGTCTATCGAGTTGATATCGCCTGATAAGTTCAGGGACGAACGTCCAATAATCTCCAGGCTGAGCAATTGAATAGAGGCATTCTTTCGTCCTGTGTGAAGTATCAATCTCACATAGTTGTTGAAGATGGAAAAGTATCATATTTATGAAGAAATTGGTAAGGGGGAATTTTCTCAAGTATTTAAAGGTCGAGAGAAGAAAAGGATTGAATATGTTGCGATAAAAAGGATTGAGAAATCTGTCATGAATAAGGTATTGTACTTAGTATTTTAATCGTTACTGCTCCAAATTCACACACTATTTTTACTGTAAAATGATTTTCTTTATTAGATCATCAATGAGGTGAATATTATGCATCGTTTGAATAATGCCCACATGTTAAAGTTCCATGATTGGTATGAAACGAAGAACAATCTTTGGCTCATCCTAGAATATTGTACGGGTGGAAACTTGGAAAGTATATTATCACAAGATGGCCATCTACCTGAGCATGCAATTAGAATATTTGGACTGGATATGGTTGCAGCACTTAAGGTAAGTGTTTTTTGTGTTGGTGACATTAACTCACTCCGGTATTCGAATAGTATCTCCACTCGATCGGATATATTCATGGTGACATTCGACCAAAGAATTTCTTAATAGACGAATATGGTATTTTGAAGCTCACCGATTTTAAATTTACGATAAAGATCCCCAAGGAGCGTTTAGAGGACAAGCCCATTGAATCTAGAGGCTTCCCACCCTATATGGCACCTGAATTATTCACTTCAGACGGAGTGCATTCTTTTCAATCTGATTTTTGGTCTTTGGGATGCGTTTTATACGAGCTTAGACGAGGTCAACCGCCGTTTGGTGGTTCGAATCTGGCTTTGGATCGACTAATGAATAACATTCGATCAGTCGAACCCATACATGCTCCTCTATCTTTTTCCTCGCCCAATCGTGAGAAGAGTAAAGCAAACAATCTACCTCCAGTTTCAGCAGAGTTGGCGGATCTTTTAATGTGGTTATTAGAGAAAGCACCAATGAATCGATGCGGCTGGTAAGTGTTTGTTGGTGCTCTACAAGGAAGACTAATGATTTCAAATTTCATAGGAAAGAGCTAACTGTACATCCTTTCTGGAAACCATCCAGCATTCCTGCTCCAACTGAACTGCCACCACAACCAGCATTCGAAAAACTTGTGAGAGAATTGGAAAAGGCGCGATCCGATCAGCTCGAATCCGCTTCGAATGCAGAATACAATCTCTCAACGGATGATATTCAAGCTTACAATAATTCTTTATTGCAAAACCAGTCACTGATGCAAGCCACTGGCCATCCTTCCATCCAAGAAACACCAATCAAAAAGATGCTCCCGCATGTGGATTCGACTCCTTCCCGACCAGAAGGAGCCAGGTCAAGTCGACGAAACAATAAAAACAGTACCGAGCCGAAAAGTAATCCGAATAATCATTATACGAAGGCCCTCAACCCCATAGGAGAGGAAATTAAAGAAGAGAAAGAGCGAGAAAAAAACACGAATCCGAAAAGCAACCAACGTCCGGAGTCGGAGACTCCTCGAGAGAGGCAACCTCCGACCCCTTTGACCAAGGCCATTGAAATTCCAGCCACTCGCGAAGATGAAGTTACTGGAAAGCAGAAAGGATTTCCTCCTACCTCGATAGCCACACCCTTAGCGACAGCGAAGACTCCGGGTGAAGGTTTTGAGGCAACTGGAGGTCTTGATTTCCCTCTTCACCAACTTTCTCCTGATGCGTTGCTAACACATGCCTCAGATACTCAAGTAAAGCCTATTGTAGGGAATAAGCAGATTGAAACTATTGAAAGAATGGATTATCTTGATAGTACCCTCCCTTTCGAAGGATTAAAAATCGATCAGCTTGCTCGATTGTCTCAAACTGATTTAGAGGTCCACTTAACACAGGTAAGACTGATCTCTGTTGGTGTGAACTGTATCATTTTACCTTTTGAATAGGTCTATAAAGCTTTGAACAAAACAATAATCAATGCTCAATCGAATTCCATCACCACTCAAGTTGCGAACGCTCTTACGGATCGCGTTAATATTCTGGGATACTTGTGTAGCATCTCCTCAAGTGCGGAGGTAAGGTTTTCAAAATATCATTTTATCTTCTGTGAATCGATTTTCCATCATCTTTAGGTTGCTAATGTGATTCTCAATACACATTTTTTGCTTCTTATCCTGAAAGTCATAAAAATGAACCCAATCTTCACTGCCAATAATCCTCGTATCAATAACAGCCCTTCCTCACAATCAACCAACTCCAGCAATGTGAATCAATTGAGTCAGCAGTCGAGGTATCTCTCTGCTACTGTACTTGCTGTCATGCTTCGATATGCCACCTTCATTCAA
The DNA here is from genome assembly GCA_015145745.1 of Poterioochromonas sp. DS. Classification (NCBI taxonomy): domain Eukaryota; class Synurophyceae; order Ochromonadales; family Ochromonadaceae; genus Poterioochromonas; species Poterioochromonas sp. DS. The sequence continues at coordinate 14,320 of VKHI01000020.1, forward strand.
CCGCCTTCAATAAGAGCCCGTGACGAGCACATTATTTCAACACTAGTTTCCCTTCTTAAAGACGGAAATCGCGGCAACTCGGACCATAAATTAAGAAAGAGGGTAACAGCTGCGTTTGGAGAAATTGTTTTCTACGTTAGTTCACAGGAAGAAGATGGAAGCTCTGTCGTCCTCGATGGTAATGGAGAACCACAAGATAAATGGATTTTACCAGGCGCCACTGTTGATTTGTTTCTAAAATGCCTTAAAGACGATTCTGATGAAATTGTAAAGCATTACGCTGCAAAGGTTAGTAACAGTGTTCTATTTGATAAGAATCTCTAACTTTTTCTGGTAGACGATAGAAAATGTTATGGCGCAAGGAAGTATGATTTACCGAAGGAAGTTTTCGGTCGTTGAGATCGGTCAATTATTATTAGAAATTTCTCAGACGAGTCGAAATGAAGCATTACAAGGAACTGCAAGTATGGCTGTTGTTCATATGATGCATTTAGTAATGAGTGCACCTTACTCCAATGCGTTTGGAGGAGGAGGGGAGCTTGACCAAAGCGCCTTGTCCCCTCAACAATCAATCTCGAATCCTAAACAAAAGAAATCGAGTAATAATCCTACCACACCGAGTAATCCGATCACAGATGTTTTTCTAAATCCTTCACTATTAACATCGGGAAAATTTTTATTGAAATTATTTGAAAAGTTTAATTTTATATCATTCTTTGAGACATTGAAAGACAGCAGCAACAGTGGAAATGCTTTAAAGTTGCAACAATCTTATTTAAATGTTTTGAACTGTTTACTAATTTATCCTTTTCATGGCACACTCGGCAAATTAACCAGCAATCGCGAAGTTGGAAATAATCGAAGAGGGTTATCATTATTTGATTTCATGGAATTTTCCATAAATGTGAGTAATAGCGCCAGCAGCAACAATAGCACAACAAATAATAATAGTCATAATGGCAGAGGAGAGGGCACTAATACCACATTGTCTTTGTTAAACGCTCAGCCGTCATATCAACAATACATCCAAGATGGATTGGGAGACTTAGGCATCCTTTCTTCAACTGCACTGATTAATGCCTTTCAAACCATTTCTTCCATTCGCCATTTCTTCGTTCGATCCGCTACTACAACCATTGTTCCAATTCTTCTCAAATTAGTCGAACAGTCATCCATCAATATTATTCGGGCAAAGGCTCTTTTGGCTTATCAATTACTTTGTCTCCACATTCCTAAGATTTTATTGCTCCTTCCTGAACGACGGTTGCCCATGATATTAGTTCGAATTATTGAACCAATTCTCACTCATTCTGAAAATACTGTAACAAAGTTAATCGGAACCTCAAATAAAGATCAGACTTCGAACAATGAAAACACGACGAAAGATAATACAATACAATCAAACTATTTGTTAAAAAATTCTTTATCCTTCTTACTTTTCCTCAAACAGACATGTCATCGATCATTGCAGATTATTCAATTAGCGCTAAATGAACTATCCACCCTTCCATTAGACGCCATTATTAGTGGTTCCAATACTTATAACCCAGTCATCGAAGGAACTCCATTAAATGCGCATAGCAACGCCGCTACTGTACTCTACGATAAAAGTCCTGCAGTAAATTATGGAAAAAGTCCAGCATCTCCCGTTCGTCCAACGAACCAGGCCAATAAGACCGATGTGAACAGTCTTAAATCTCCTTTATCTCAGCAGCAACAACAAAAATTACGCCAAGTTCATCTGGAAAAAGTGTTGGGAATATGTCGCCAATTGAAGCAGTCGTCAGACGTTCTTCGGGCGATTGTTACCGTGATGAATCAGCCTGCACTATGTCGGTTACTTTTGGCTGGAAACTGCCTCATTCTCTTAGAGTTGGTTCAAGTTATCAAAGTTTTACCCGTTGTTCGGACTCTGGTAAATAATGGGTCATCAAGTGCCAATAGTAGTAGGGGTGCCAGTACAGCTTTCAACGAAATCTTAGAGTCTATAATTGCATCAGAGCAGTCTTGTTTGGCATGTTTGGAATGTATTGCCCAGGTAAGTTTTCCTAATCTCCCGTTTCTCTTCTAACATTGTCGTTGAAGATTGAAATTCCAGAATCTATAGACTTGAAAGATTTATTCGAACAGTTTTCCAGTACTCAGCAACCAAATTATCACAGTGAGAACACAACGGATCCGAACCACCCGAATGTTCTGTTGGCGCCTTTCCAACCAAATTGGCTCTTATATATTGTGATAATGTTTATATCAATTTTTCCAAATGTCAACAAGCTTTTAGCTCATCCGGAAGGAGATATTCGAGTATTAGTCACTGCTTTTCTTCTTAAGACTGTCCCCGCATTCTCTCGTCTTTACTGCCAGATATTTATTTCAGATCGAGCAATTAATTTTAGTCCAACCTTTGACAGTGCAATTATATTAGCAAGCAGCAACCCTGTTTCTCATTGCGAGGGATATCATCAACATCAAAGTGTTATATCAGAGCTACTAAATTGTCTTCATCCAAGCGGGGGAAACTCCTTCTATAGCAGTTCCAAAGTATTGGCAGAGTGTTTCTCAGGGATTTTTCAAGGAATCTCTTCCCTCTTAACCGATCAACCACCTATCCCGCAGTATCTCATTCGATTGATGAACGAGTTGATGGAGTATTTTTTGCATATTCACCGCACCGAAATCCAGCAACATGGCAAAGGAGCAAGTGGAGCACCCGTTGCGTCCACTCGTCTTACTGTTGTTCATACAGTGCTACAAGAGATGGTACAAACTATGAAGTCATCAGGAATGATTAATATTCTTATTCATTTATTAAAAGCTAATAGTAATCAACTTCAGCAACAGACTGCCCTGCAACAGCAAAAAGGTGAGGAAGATTATAATCTCGCGCAACAACAACAGTTTGTTTCTGGTTTGGACACCCAACTTATCCTCCTGTTGAGGAATATTTTTGAGTGGAACAAGGAGAGTGCTGTATTGTTGCTTGAGAGTGATGTTGCGAGTTCGTTGTCAGTCGCGATGATTGCCTCCGTTTACACCAACATCCAATACCCCTTTCTCCATCCTCTAACTTACCAAAGAAATCATCCTTCTCATCATTCGGCTGTCCCAATTGACTTAAACGTCGATGTTTTAGTCCCTTTAATGGATCTTGTGCATCTTGTACTCCATTTTGTACTTCGCGAGGTCTCTGCTGTGGCGAGTGCAATGAATCAACCGCCTTCAGCAGGCTCAGCAGTTTCCACAGTGAATACACAACAGTATCAGATCGCAGAGCAACATAAGCGCCTAATCTCTGGTCTTAAGGCAATCACCCCTGCTCTTTTACTATTAATTGTTTATATTGAATCATATGTCGATGAAACATCCTCTTTCTTCGAAGAGGCAGCTAAGGGAGTACCTAGAGGAAATAATTACAATCCTCCTTTTTTATCAGCTCAAGATCAACACAATCATCAAATTAAATTGCATTTGTTGGAAACCTCAACCCGTTGTTTGGGAATTTTATTTGATTTGTTTTCTGACACGATCACGAATCAACTGCTCTCCAAGCAATCAGTTATTTTAGATAATCAACAGTTACCCTCTCAATCTGTCGTTCCGTCCTCTCCTTACTCAATTGGAGGTGGAAATAATCGTGCTCCTCCAATGGCGCATCTGAATCCTCGAACAATCTTTAGTAAAGTTATGGGGAATCGAAAGGTAATTGATTTCCACTATTTTGCAAAAGTTTGAAGTTTCTAATGTGAAAATGCGTTTCTCTAACTTCTTGACAGATCGAGCTTAAAGTTGTTCTAAAAATGATGAAGATTTTCTTCGGCTTAGTTAAGGTGAGTATTCCCCTTCTTTTTTTCTACTGAAACTTATTAAAATGCTGTATAGGTTTCAGTGAATTTAAATGCTGTGAGTAAGATAAAGGATTTCATAGCCACTGATGTTGTGCAATATTCTCTTTATAACCTCGTGCAATTCGTTCAAGAGAAGGAGCAACAACAGGTTTATGCAAATCGAGGAGGGGGAGGTGAAGTTATCATGACAACGGAGCTTGTAAGTATTGGTAAAATTGCTCAGCAGATCTTGGAGATAGGGAAAAGCTTGAATTAGACAAAAAAGATAGTTGTGAACGAAAGGAAAGTATAGCAAATGATTTATATTTGATGTTTTTTTTTTATATTTATTTTTTATTTAAATCATATTCGGTTTTTCTTATTAATATCTAAAAATCTTTCATGATTGTGAGTTTGGTTCTCAAAGCGTATTGAATAAACTTGTACTAGTATCGGGTACTCATATTCATCTTACTGTTAAAAAGGAAAAGATTGTATCATTATCAAGACTGTACAAATCTTTCATTAATTTACTTTCTTTACAGTCCTTGTTATCATAATATCTTCATTTGCTGTACTAGAATGTTCTACTTCGTGATTTTGTTGGTTTTCTATCCTTTGCTGTTTTTTAACACGAAGGTTTTCAACAATTTGTTTAAAATAATTGATTTCATCCTCTGTGAAGCGCTGAGAGCAATTTTCTAGGACCAAATAAAATTCAACATCGTTTTCTGGTAGAAGATTGACCATTTGTATGATTTCATTCTCGGTTAGTTGGAAGCCTCCTTGCTTTATGGAGAGGAGATATTCAGTTAGGTCAGTAAGAGGGAATTCATGAATTTTATTCTTTTGAAAGTATTGAGTAGTCTAAAGAAGATTTTCCTGTGAACGAATCAATGAATAAAGCGTTGACTGGTACTTACCTTGTTCTCGATAGCTAATCGATGCTGTGAGTCAATCTTTTGACGATCAGTTGAAAAAGACGCCTGTTGCTGCAATCGTTGTTGTTTCCTCTCCCTCAATAGATCCAGAACTTCGATGTTCGTCAGTAAACCGTTGTTTGCTTCGATAACTTGCATTGATGATTGAAAAAATTCACAAAAATAACATCAAAATAAAACGATCGTTCATCCGATCGTTTATCTGGAATTGTGGAGATGTGATTAGGGCAGGAATGAGTTCCTTTTAATTGTCCTGCTTCATCCGATTATATCTGAATTATTTCTCGAAAAGAATCATAGAAGCTTTAAAGCAATTAGATCTGAAGAAGTAAACATGCCGACCGCCGCTCCAAAACAAGCCAATAACTCTCAAACAGCTCGATCTCAAAAGAAAGAAATTGAAGTTATTCGTAAATTTTTTTACCGTGTACGAGAGAAGCTCGTTTCGGATTATGAATTAAGTGAAGGAAGTTCAAAGCAAAAACCATTTAAGAATGTTTTATTCCATTGTAATGATTATTTTTTCCTCTTTAATGCGAAAGACAAATTTCAGCTATTAGAATGGTCTGCCTTCGAAGAAGCCAGCAAAAAACCTAATTTTGAAACCTGTCCTATTGAATGTACTATTCAATGTGATGCCACCACAATGATTGCGATCGCTGAAGGTGAAATTCGTCCGATGCATGCTTACTTATCAGGGAAATTAGTTGTTACCGGTGATAAGAAAGCAATCCGCGATTATTCACCTGCTTTACTCTCTGCAATCTCTAGAAATATTGCATTAGAAGTTAGGAATAAAGCTGGATTGACTGTAGAGGTTCTTGGCGTTGTGGGTAGTGGTAAAGGAGCTGAAAGCTCACCTACTACCGGTGAGAATCTGAGTGCACATAATAGTCACGTTTTAAAGTATTCCGCTTCGAATGCAACCAGTAATGGGAACTCTTCTGATGTTACATTGAGTGGCCATCAGTATCCGGTGACAAATCATTCCTCTCAGGCTCAATACGGTGTTGTTGCTGACACTATTGTTCGATATGTCTTTCAGGTGTACGATCATTACACGCATGAAAAATGGCAAATTATCCATCGATACTCTGATTTCTTGAAATTACGTCAAGATCTTCTTCAACAAGGTTTTACAAACATCCCAACAATTCATACGAAGTCCTCCTTCTTTTATAATCAATTAGAGATCATAAACGATCGAATTATACAATTACCATTATGGTTAAATCAAACTATTGATATCGTTATGGATTATGTTACCTCAAAACAAGGTAAAGAAGGAAATTCACCACCACAACGATCATCTTTGACATTAGATGATTTCTTACAGAATAATTCCAAAGGAAACTTTTATATCCAACAATCATCATCTATTCGAAAACAAAAAGATTTAGAGGAGTCATTAAAGTCTGTATTAATTCATAATTATTCTAAAGGAATGATTACGTGGAATAAACGATTAATGAATAATTCAAGATTTATATTAACCGAGATACAACAATTAAAATTACAAATTAAGCATTTAGAAGTTGTTCAATCAAATTTATCATCTTCTTCATCATCTCAATCAGCATTCGCTTCAATGTTTCAATTAAATAATGAGAGTCATAGTTCTGAAGGTGAAATGAGACCAAAGATTGCAGCAATTAATACCGCATCTGCTCCCACTAATAGCAACAATTTGACGAGCGGATCCATTCCTTTAGGTTCATCTAAGAATGGTGGTAGATTAAATATACTTTTACAAGGCGTATTCGGTTTATTAATGTTTATTTTTGCCGAATTATTTGTTGAAGAGTACTGCAATCATCCGCTTCCGTTTATATCGTTTTTTCATCATCATCCGATTGCACCAACTGCGTCCTCTTATCCCATTGTCTCACATTGGTTAGAAAGAATACAATGGATGCTTAGTTTTGACTTCTTTCGTGGAATGTTTGTTCGTATTATGTTTTTGTATTATGGTTTAATGAATCGTTCCAATCGTCGTGCTTTTGTTCGATATATTCTCTTAATAATATTCCTACAGTCGTTATTCCATCATGGTATGCAAGTGATTGTTCAAACGCTGTATGTTCCAGTGTCATCTAGTGAAACTTCTTCGGCTGCTGCAAGTTCGACGTCACATGATGAGTGGAGAATTAGCACCTTCACTTTAAGAAGGTTTTTCATATTATTGATGGAACGATCATTTACACGAACTTTACAAAAGATTTATGTGATGTATACAAATATTTCGATCGAAATAAATGATTTATTTCATTTCCCATCAATATCTCATCTTAGAACAGTAATTACTCCTTACCTTGCAGCTGTCGTGTCCATCGCTACGAATGCTAATACATCTAACGCAATTGATGATGCGATAGAGAGTAATAATAATGCAATTGAAGAGGTTTCAAATTATGATTATTATTTTCGATTATTATTTAGTAAATTATCATTATTTTTACTAATTATGATTGTATTATTTTATTCTTATTTTCAAAAACAAAAAACATTTCAAAGAAATTTTCAAATTTATTTTCATGGTTTTTTATTGTTAATTATTTATGGTTTTTTATTACCTTTAACATGTAAAACTATTTGTAAAATGATTCGGATAGTTTCTTTTCTTTCTTTCTCTTCATCCACTTCTTCCTCATCTTCATCCTCTCCTTCTTCTCCTAATTCCTCACCAACGAGTAATCACGATGCTATTTTAACTCAGCAGATTTATGATATAGTTGATAGTTATATTGCTCCTTATTTCTTGTATCAAATTCATTCTTATCGTTCCATTTTCATTAAATTTGCACAATACTTTGGTACACGCTCTGATATGCTCTTATCTGATACATGGATGACGTTATTGAAAGAGTTACATGATTCGTGTAAAGCTTCATCCTTTGAAGGCTATATTCGACCACAAATCGAACAAGAAATTAATGAATTATATGAATTTATTCCTGAATATTCATTTACACATCAAGGAAGGAAAGAAAGTCAACAAAAGAAGAAAAGAAAAACTTGGTGGACTCGTAATACAACGAACACTGCACACAATACACTGCAATTAGAGAAAGAGGCGTTATGGATTGAATTAGAAGATATTTTTGATTATTTTGATCATCAATGTGTTGCATCCGCATCAATAGGACAAGTTCATTTTGGGACAATTAATGTTCGAAAACTTGATAAAATTCGATTAAAACAACAACCATCTCAACAACAAGATGAAAAGAAAAGAGTTACACTGGAATCATTAATTCGCGAAGAGAAATATATCTACGCTCATGATATTACTCATCCATACTTTTCTATGTATTCGAATGATCATCCTGATTACTTGAAGCAAGCAATGAAGCAATCAGAGGAGATTGAGAGCAGCAGAAGTGGCAACAGCACCGGAAAACGATTATTTACAGGGAGTAAAGGAGGTGGTGCAGGTGTTGTTGATGATGAATTTCATGATTTAATCAATGTTGCGGTGAAGATACAGCATGATCAAGTTGATCAAATAATGATGTCAGATTTAAAGATTGTAAAATATTTTGTAGATATTGCGCAAGGATTTGATTCTCGATGGAATGTAAGTCATGATCATTCATGTTTACGCCTCTTTAAAGAAGGTACTGTTTTTAGACTATGAGTACAGTAATCAATAGTTGGGAAGATATGCTACAGAAAGAATTAAATTTCCAACAAGAAGGAAGAAATATTAGAGAGGTTCGTTTCTATGTCTTATTCACGTAATTATTTTTGATTTTCTTTCTTCTTTTAGGTTCATAAGGATATGAAAGACTCTCAACTTGGCGTGATAACACCTTATCCAATCAATGGACTTGTGACGAAGAAGCTTTTAGTCATGACTTGTTTGCATGGCTACAAGATCACTGATCGACTTGCTTTATCGATTTATGAAATCAATAGAGAAGCTTTATTAATTAGAATCGCTCATGCTCTCTCTTATCAGCTCTTAGTCAGCGGTACCCTCAATGGTAAGTTCTTTAATCGATTTTTACGATTATTCTAATTTTTTCATCGTCAGCTGACCCACATCCTGGGAATCTTCTCTTTTGTCTCGCGAGGCGTTTACCAAGTAATGACGTCAGTTCGATCTACGATGATCCTTATGCCGAGATGTCCTACGATGATGGTGAAGTTAATTTAAGCACCAAGAGTCGAAAGTACACACCAGAGAATAGCAACGCAGTTGTATCGTCGCCGATAACATCACCTACACTGAACAGCCCAAGACCCAATGGATCATCCAAGAAGTCTCGAAAGCGTGCCCAAACCTACGATAACGCTTATGATGACAGCAATGGTCAGGTTGATAGTGTGCGGTATCAATTTATTAGTGGTGCGAATGCTGATAATGGTGTGAATGGTGATGGACCGATGCTAGATGGATATCATGTAGTTCCTGGTTTCCTTGACTTTGGAATGACAATTCGTATTAAAACAGAGAGAAGAAAGTTATATTGTCGTTTGATCATCGCATTATTTGAGAAAGATCTATTAAGTGCATCCAAAATTTTGCAAGAATTAGGTTATAAGAATACTCAATCAGATCGTGCGCCTGAGCGTGATGCAGAATTCTTTGAATATCTATTTCGTGACGCCACGGTAAGTAAATGCAATAAAGCTTCTTTTTCATTGACCTGATGTTTTTTCTTAGACTAAAGCTAATTCTGTTAAGGAAAGTGAGAGATTCACTGAGTACAGGAAGCGACAAAAGCAAGAGGATATGGAGAAAGGTGTTTATGAAAAGAATGGGAGATCGATGGCTCAAATTCCTGAAGATTTTTTATTTGTTAGTCGTGTCATTGGTTGTTTACGTGGACTGACAGCGGAGCTTGATTGTCATTGTCCAATTCTATATATAATGGCCTTACATGCCAAAGTTGGTTTGCATGTTTAGTCATAGATAGAAGATGTGTGAAAAGTAAAATATCTTTCTGGTATGAGGTAAAATAAAAATACGATATTTGGGAAGTTGGGGAATTAGATAAATAAGGAGAGAGAAGAATTGATTCATTCCATATTCAATCAGCGCACAATACCTTCAACAATTAATTAAGAGATTCATCAGAAAGAATCAGAACTTATCTTGTGAATTTTAAGGAGAGAGTTGATGGTTGAACTATTCCCTTCGAATTGGATTGCTCGTCCTGATGGTACGAATGTCTTCCCAGAGTACATTGAATCATTAGGGGATATCTGTATTCTTCCAGAGATAATGGCAAGCAGTCTTATTCAGCAAATTATTTCAAAACTTACAAAGGAAGAGTATCGGATTCATGATAGTAGTTTTGAGTCATTCCTAACAGCTTGCTTGAGAAGAACCTTTCAGACCGACAATGGCATGATCCGAGTGCCTGAGATCGACTATGCCGGCTATCTGAAGCTTGATATTATGGGATTGTACCAGAATTTTAATTGGGAAAGAAAATATTTACATCTTACTTTATTTTTATTGGATCGTGAGGGAGATATTCGCTTACGGTCTCTCTTAGGTTTGTTAGGAAGAGCACAGAGAGAATGCGATGCAAGAAAGAGAATGGCCTTCTCCACTCTCATGCACTCTGTGAGTGATATTTTAACTTCGCCAACTGCAACAATATATGATAACAAGGAACATGGAAAGAAGGAGAAGACCCGATTCCCTGTATTATCTGTGTTTTTCTCGAATTGTTCCGCGTGTAAGGATCCCTCGGAAGAGATGAAATCATCTGAGCTCACTGACGCCAAAGAAAGGATTTTCCAGCATTGTGTTTCTAAGATTGAAGAATATAAAGAGAAAGCCTTTTATTCGACTTTTATTGAGCCGAATCTCTTTTATTTCTCATCAAAGAATTGTCACGTCGAGGCTGGTGATGTGGATGTTCACGGTGCAAATTCCTTAATTAGTCTCTTGCAAGCATCTACAGGTATATGCGTGCCTCGATTACCCTTGATTAATGATGAAGTGAAAGGATTTTGTGATTTCTTACATGATGGAAACATTCACAATGACATATTAAGAGAGTTATTTGCACCAGAGAATATTGGTAAATCATATCAAACATGTTTAAATCAATTGAAAAGAAAAAATGAACAAAAGGGAAATCAGAAACAACAATTATTTAATTCACCTTCATCTTCTCGATTAACTGCAGCCAATGGCCGTTTAATCTTTAACACTGATACCTACTGTCACAGTGTTCAACAATTCGTTTCTAATGCTCTTTTAGATCATTTACCATCCATGAGTGAGAAACGTAAGAGATATAGCCATTATTTAGAGATTTTCAGTTATTATTTTCGTAATGAATTTATTCTTAAGTTTTTATTCAATGCATTAATACAAGAAGATCGCTTTGTTGATGATTTAAATATTATCTTCACTTCAATGAAACAATTGAGTCATCCTTGTTCC
>VKHI01000020.1:25593-74297 GCA_015145745.1 Poterioochromonas sp. DS
TAATACAAGAAGATCGCTTTGTTGATGATTTAAATATTATCTTCACTTCAATGAAACAATTGAGTCATCCTTGTTCCCATCATATTCCAGAAGATTGTGATGATGTGAGGTATTGGTTGTGGTCGATCTCTGCTGAAGGAAGTGATCTAAGCGAGACTAAATTCAATGGTGTTCGCGCGCAACGATTCTTTGCTGAGTGTGGAATTTGTAAACCAACGGAATAGAGAAACTTCTCGCCTACGTAACTATCTATGTTTTGTAACCAAACAGCCCACGATAACTATAACTATAACTACAGTCGCTATTCTTCTTGGACTTCATATTTAACGAGTAATAGAGGGTGATCAGAAGCGGTAGTATGAGTTGTATTCTTTTCAAGGACTTGGAGACCTCTCGAGAATACAAAGTCTAACACCTTCTTCCTATTATAATTGGCACTGTGATCACATTTCAACCCTTTCCTTTCTACCATTAGAAGCATCAACTGCTCTATTCTCCATTGACTTCGAGTATTAAAATCTCCAGCCACAATCACGGCACCTGTAACAGGAATAGACTCACTTACAATCTCAAGTTCTCGCAGCCAATCTTCATCGGATGTCCAATTCAGCCAATGTAAATTCACAAGAGTCAGCGTGTTTCCCGTAATTTTGGTAGCTAAATTATATGAAGTATAAGTTGCACTCTTTGGAGTGGCTACGAGTCAGCGTGTTTCCCGTAATTTTGGTAGCTAAATTATATGAAGTATAAGTTGCACTCTTTGGAGTGGCTACTATAGGCTCGAGAGTCTCTGTCCTATAGTTTTTAGTCCAGTTGGTTGCAGCGGAACATCCATTAAATGTTCCGGAGGGACTTCCATGTTTTAGGAACTGAGAAGTCATTTGCCCAGCACCATAATTCAGAGATTTATTCATCCAAGCTTCTTGAAGAGCATACAGATCGCATTTATTGAGAATAAGTCGATTAAATTCCTCCTGAAAATTTTCCTTCTTCCCTTTATACACATTCCAACAGGCAAAATCAAAGATTCTAGGAACGCTTTCATGAATAGCAGTACCAAAAGAGTATGCTAAAGTAGGATCAACATCTAAATCACCTATATATGCTACAATCGAGGCAAGCATTGCAATTTCACTAAGTAAGTCGCGAAATTTGTTTGAAAAGATGCATTGCTTTATTTTACGCTTTATATGCTGAAAAGCGCTTTTATTAATTTGTTGTCGAATTAAAGAACACAATAAGATACATTGATTAGCTGTTGGATTGTGTGAGAATTGGCCTCAAGTTGGAGATAGATTTTGAAAAAGGAGCGAATCATGGATCCCATAGCGCAAGCAGAGGAAGAAAAGCGCTTCAAAGAAGAAGCTGAGCTTCGAGAATTAAATGAAACTCTGATGCTAGATGATACTTATTTCTCTTCTCGTGATTTAGCATTCAAAGGGAAAGAAGTTCTTCCTATGGGAAAGCATCGTAAAACTGTTCAAACAATAGCTGCGACTTTGCGGTTCCCAAGCCCTGCTCAACGACGAAAATCGATAAGCATTGACCTCTACCACCAAAATACACCAGAGATCGATGACGATCTTCCAGACGTGGACCTCAACGCCAAACCGCGTGTTTTTGTGAGTAGTGGTCCAGTCAATAAGAAGGAGCCAGGTAAGACCACAAAGTCATTGAATATTTTGATTCCTCCTTTGACCTCCCTGATCTCCCAATATCTCCTATATAGATGGGATCTTACGAAAAACCTCACGAAAGCATCTCTTTGTCTTCACAGACGTCATTTTATTAGCAACGAAGAAGGAAGGAGTAGACATGTATGATGTGACTCAGGTGTTATGGGTGAAGGATCTTCGCCTTCGATACACCCTCTGCGCTGAGTCAGAAGATGATAAATTCTCCTTTGAATTTATTGTAAATCGAACAAGAACACGTCCAAGATATACAGTTACAGTTCTTTGTGAAAATGAATTAAGTTGGCGTCAATGGTAAGAGTATCTCGACGAGTTCTATGACGTCATGTCTCATGTATCCCTCTCTTCTAATAGGATTGAAGATATTGAAAATACTTTACTTGCCTATCATCGTCAAACTGAATTATCCAAACAATTAGGATGGTTTCATGAGATTATTCAAGGAAACTTCTTCTCTGCTGCTTATCTCGGGGACATCGCATTATTAAGAAAATATCTCAAAGCGATTAATGAGAAAACCTTTAAATCGAAGATATCCAATAATAATGCTGATGATGCTTATCAATTACCATCTTCTATTGATTCTTTAGATAAGAGTGGTATGAGTGCCTTACACTGGGCGGTAATGCGTGGTCATGAGATCATTGTCCGTGTTCTATTAGATCGCGGTGCTGACACTGATGTCTTTCAGAAAGGTATGAACACACCATTATTATTAGCTGCAGCATTTGGACATGAAACAATTGCACGTTTATTAATTGAAAACGGTGCTGATCTTCGTGCATCGAATCAAAAGGGACATGACGCAGTCTTTATGGCAGTTCTCTATGGTCATGCGACGAAGGGTTTACCATGGGTATTACAACTATTAAACGCTCGTGGTATGAATTTAAATGAAGTAGATAGTGCTGGCGCAACACCATTACATCTATGTGCTGAGAAGAAACTTGCAAGACCTGTACGTATGTTAGTGGATTCAGGTGCTGATGTGAATGTACGTCATGGTGAAACACAATTTACACCTTTACAAATGGCTTGTAATCATCCTCATCCTGATGTTGAAACAGTTCGATCCTTCTTAGATAAAGGTGCTTATCCTAATTGGAAGGATAATCAAGGCCGTACAGCCTTTGATCTCGCTCTAAAGAATCAACCGAACAATCGTCCTCTCGCTCCATCGACACCTGTTGTCTTTGGTCCTAATAATGGGAATGATGTCAATGTCAATGATGTGTTAACCTCATCTTCTTCGAAGAGTGTGACTAATAACAGTGGTGCTAACAACCTAGTGATCCCTTCAGAGGATGCGTGGCGTGAGAGCACTGACTCCATGTCTCCTAAGTCTTCTGTGACGCAAGGAGGTGGCAATGGAGGAGTTGATGGTAAGTGGAGAGCGATGGAAGGCACTCTTAGTACTGTTGGTGATTGGGCCGTAAGAGCATTGCCCACTTTAATGGTAAGAGAACAACACTGACGCTTTGCTATTATTGTGATCATTCTGCAATTGTTATAGGAGTTATCAAAGAAAGGAGCGAGATTCGATGTGAAAGAGATTGATTTCCTTCGTCCTTCTTTCAAAGCAGCCATCTACGAGGCAAAGGAAGTGTGGGAGAAGAAGGGAGAACCTTCCAACTTTATTGAATTCGTTCAAGTAAGAGAACAATCAGGTGAAGATTTAATGTTACATAAAGCAGTCTGGTCAAAGAATAATACCTCAATCATCTGTCAACTGTGTTCTGATGCATTTAGTTTAACGAATCGACGTCATCATTGTCGTGCTTGTGGTGTCTTATGTTGTGATAGATGCTCAACGAAGAGGTTACATCTTGCTGGAGAGAATGGTTCAACCATACTGATCTCAAATAATAACAACCCTACAGTGAATACTAATAATAATAACACAGGAGGTGGTAGGGATAGTTGGAAGTTAGTTGGGGGTGGAAGTGATCGGAAGTCGTTTAGCACTACAGTGAGTGGTGGAAGTAATAAAGAAGAGTCATCAGAGAGAGTATGTGATGGATGTTTTAATCGTTTATGTCATGAAGCGTCACAACCGTCACCTGATCATTTCCGTGTTCGTCAGTTAAAGAATTGCGCAGAAGATCTGATTCATTCGATTCAACAGCTTGTTGATTCTCTAGAAGATCCTGGTAAGTGATATAACTCCTTTACTTTACTATTCTTATCTCTCTGACGTCATTTGTAGAGGGAGATCCTCGAAGCTTCCAGACGTCATTACGAGAGACTATGAATTTAACGAAAGAGTTAGATGCCTTTGGTAAAGGGGGAAAGGGAGGAGGAAGTGGGAAAGCACCTGCTCTTGTCACACCTTCTTCCTTTGCTCAGAAAAATGTCGGATCTCCTGTTCCGACAACACCTACATCACCTGCTACCTCAACATTCGCTGCTAAGTCAGCAGAAGCTCTCATCGATGTGCTTCGACTGAGAGAGAATCGCTTATATCGCACTGAAGATGTGATGGCCAAGTTCTTAGAGGTAATACCATGACTGACAGATCTTCATATAAACGTTGAATGATGTGGTTCTGATTTAGGCTGCTGATGGATATCATCGCATCTCAAAGAGATTGATTGAGCAGAAGTTAGAGAATAGTCGATTATGGGGTAGCAATAACTCCGCTGTCTAATAAGATTTTATATATATCAGATCATATCTACTTTACTATACTATATACTATTGTAGACGATAAGATAGGTGCAGTAGAGAGGGAGGTGGAGGTAGGTAGTGGTGTTCTGTTGTGAGGTAGGTAGTGGTAGTTATAGTGGTCATGAGGTAGGAGAGGTGGTTGGATGGTGTTGGTATACAGTAAGAGTAGTTTTAGAAGGATGCAAGATATCTTCTCATGTAAGATATTGTTGCATTCGTAGTATAGAGAGAGTAATCTACATGACAATTATCTTATCAGATCATAGCAGATCAAATAATTGTTTTAATTAACATAAGAAGAATATTGTTTGAGAGGAGAAAAACTTATTTAATTTAATAGAAAAAAAACTCCTTTTAATGAAAAAAGATCTTACAAACTACGATGATATACATATTTACATCTAGAATACATTAGGGAAGAACAAGTATATCACCTTTAAGTAAGCTTATAGCTCATTCTACCATAGGCATTTTTAGAAGCAGTAACAATTACGTCTTCCCGACGTAAAGGAAATGCTTCTTCTATTCCACCAACGCGGAATCGAAACCTTAAAGTTTTTTGTGTCTCATTAGTCATTTCATCCAAGAATTGTCGAAAAAGAGAATCCATACTAATAGCCTCCTGTGCTAGAATATCTGGCGGAATATATTCGTGAGACCATGAGGCATTGTCACCATTACTCCAATAAAATCTGTGGTTCGATTCGTCATCAATTGTGATCGTCACAAATATTGGTATTGAAAAACCAGGGTATGAATCCATGTTTCAATTATTTTGTGAGTTGGGTGATCTATCAATTATCTCTCTCCTCACTTTCTTTTCTTCTAAATACTCGACTTTAGCGAAACTCGATCTTTACTTGAAATTTTCGATTGATTAGACGAATTTAACGAAACTAAAACAAATTCCAATCTATTTAATCATCTACAAGAGGTTTGGAAGCTGGAGGTGTTATAAGCTGTTGTTCAATCATTTGATTGAATAGCTGACGATTGGTTAAGTAAAGGAATAATATTTGTAAGTGCATGAGTTCAATACGATTTAATCTCTTGATCTTCTCTAAAGTCCTCGGAGGTGACAGATCTTCAATCTTTAGCGACTTTGATGGCTCTCCACTCTCATACTCACGCTGCCAATCTTCATATACAGAGAGGAGAGAAGAAGGAAGAAGATCAATACGAGGATTCTGTAAAACCTCAACAACATGCTGTAAGAGTTGATTGAGATCCCAATTATTCTGCCATATCTGATGAAAGTGAAGTAATCGACTAAATCCCATCAACTGATTCATTATATTCACATGTAAGATTCGATTCGAAAGAATCTTTAATTCAGGTGGACAATACGGATATCCATCATGTAAAGTGATCTCCACGGTAATCTGTTGGTTAACATAGGGTGTTCCTTCAGGACCTATGACATGGCACTCGCATACGATAGGACTGCCTCCATAGTGACCGATAGAACAGTAGAGAGGAGGATGAGAATGAACTTGTTCGATTTCCTCGAATATCTTTAACTGTGCTTTACTTTCCATTAATATTTGTCCTAAATCATTATTCTTTAGATTAATAGTGCCACGTTGAATCTTATAGATTAATATCATAAACTCGGTAAAGTCAATAGTTCCACCGCCATCTAAATCATATTCCGCAACAATTGCTTTCGCCTATATGACAGGGAGGTACAGTTAGTCAAGTAAAG
The DNA here is from genome assembly GCA_015145745.1 of Poterioochromonas sp. DS. Taxonomy (NCBI): domain Eukaryota; class Synurophyceae; order Ochromonadales; family Ochromonadaceae; genus Poterioochromonas; species Poterioochromonas sp. DS. Next base: position 31,660 of record VKHI01000020.1, read on the forward strand.
AGTGTATGGAAGGAGTGCATGGTATCTTACCTCATCTAACGTCACAGCACTTCCAATAGAAGTAAATAAATATTGTAATTCTTCAGCATCAATAGAACCACCTTGATCAATATCAATTAAACCAAATTGATGTTGATATAATAATATTTCAGAGATTTTAAATTCTAATTTTAACCAGGTTGGTAAAGGGTAGCGTAAAATTGAATCAATCAACACTTCACGTTCATCAATTTCTGGCACTTTCCGGAATTGACGGATCAATGATTTAATATCATTAATATGATAAATTAATAAATCACTTGATAAATTCCAAAAATGTTCAGGTATTTTCTTTTTATCTAATGGTATTAAACATTCATTCATAATATTAAAAATTAATTTTTTCTTGATTTTATTACCATATAAAGGATTATTATGATATTTCCTATAGATGGTTTCAATACGATATAATTCTTCTTTGGTAAAATCAGTATTATTTAAATCATTTTCATCTTCATCTTCTTGATTTTGAATGTTTCCACTTTCTTCAGGATTGATGATTGCTTCGAGGGATGTCTCTTGAGTGAGGGTTAGTGAAGGATTGTTCATACCACTTGTCAGAGATATCTTGCTGACATGAGGTAGGTTGTCGAGAACATTTGGATGATAAGTACAGATTTGACAGGCTGCATGAGTACAGCAGTGTATCGGAAGAGTAATCGTTTCTTTTGTTCGATCCGTTGGCTTTGAATTCTTCGTTATATTATGTTGATTCTCTTTTCCCTTATGATGACGAGTTCTTCCATCATGGAAACCAATTTTCTTGTTATTATTATAATCTAGTGGATCAGATGATGGTCTATGATAATAATGTTTTTGAAGAAAAGTGAGAAAAATAGGAAAATGAATAAAATCATTTAATTCGTATTCATTTCTTATCTCTTTATAGATTAATGTCGCAGATTGTTCAATGATTTGTTCATCAATCCATTGTAATAATAAATATAAAGATTTATTAACAATGAATAAACCAAGTGATCTATTGACTTCACTGAGAATTTTTAATGATTCTTGCCAGATTGCTTCAATAAAATCTTCTTCAAAGACATTATAAAAGTCATGATTTATCGCTGGGTATGATTTTGAGGGTATGTGGGAGGAGTTAGTGACGTAGTCTGAGGTATTAGTGGCCGAGTAAGAGGAAGAAGACGACGATGGAAGGGCCATCCTTGTATTTCGAAGAGATAATTGTAGATTTAATTCGTCATGTTTTTGTTTTGTTGTTTTATATTCTTTTACTTTGATTTCTCCGCTAAAGAAAGATCTGTGATGATCGAAGAGGCGATCAGGTGACGTCACGGATGGTTCATCCATCATTTCTTGTCGAGTAATGAGCAATTTATTTTTCTCTTCTTCATTTTCATTCATACTTGATGTTATTCGAGGATTTACTCCAGGTAAACGATATTTTGCTAATAGTTTTTCTTCATCCTCTTCTTCATCAGACCATTCGATCTCAGAGGATTTAGGTGTTGCTAACTTCCCACGAGAAGACGAAGAAGATGTTTGTGAGATAGGTGGTAGTACTAAACTTGAGCGCTTTGTTGGTGTTCCTTGTTTGATGATTGACTTCCTCATACTTTATAAAATGAAACGGTAATTATTCTTATTTTACATTGCATCCTTTGCTGGATTGTCATTTATTTTATGTACAGAGGGGAAGGAAGTGTTGATCAAGCAGAGGGTAGAAGTAAATTAAAAATCAAGAAGGGTTCTTATAGAGTGGTATTGAATTGAAGTATTTCATTCGCACAATAACGAGCAAGAAGTGGGACATTCCTCTCAGGTGGAAGGTCAATCAGCATCTGAACTGTTTCTCCAGTATTTTTCCAATATTCAACTTTTTTAGAGATACCTTGAGCGCTTAGTTCTGCTGATTGTAAATGTAAAAGCAATTCTAAACAGTTAGTAATCGTCTGATAATCCTCTCCTCCACCACCAGCGAAGACTTTATAGTCATAGAATGTCGAAAGCTCAGGGGCATTTTGAATAAATAATAAGAGCGTTGTTCGAATATTTGCTAAAAATGCTGGAAGAGAAATTAAAATTTCTTGATTTTTAGGATGAACTGCTAAATTCTTCAAGACATTGGTGAGTATAGACAGTGTGATAATCCCAAATGTATAACCTTCTGCCCTTAATCGTTTCGCCTCTTCTCCTTTATTGCAGCTTAAGGTGGCCGTATAGATATCTATCAGAGATGTAGCGAAACTAGGATATCTCTCAAGAAGACAGATCTTTCGACTCGATTTCTCGTCTCCTGAATCCATATCTTCGGATCCATAGAGATTTGCTAGGATGCAACAAGCTTTAACAGCATCAATTTTCTCAACAGCAAGTTGAATAACAGCATGAAGATATTCAGCAACTCGCAATTCTTTTAGTGCTTGAACTCCTTTTCTTACACTTGAAATCCCTAGAATTGCATTAACACACCAGTATTCAATTCCTCCGCCATTTCCCTCCCAAAGGGAAGGATTGGGACCAGCTGATAACAGTCGACCCATAAGCACTCCATGAATACGAAACTTCAAAACTTGATCGATATGACTATCTTGCACAACATTCATTAGATTTCCAAACAATCGATATGGTGCTAAGTCATTCGGCTGGTCGACCAGTCGTTGTCGATAATAGGCAAGGAAACCCACTTCATCAGAGAGAAGATAATCATGGGTAGCAGGATGAAGACAGATATTTACAAATATTAAGAATGAAAAATTCTTATATATATGGTCATTAGTATTAAATGCCATAAGAATCGTGACAAGACCAACTTCTTTCCTTCCGAAATATTCTCGATTTGGGATCGCTCTTGAGAGATACCATAACATTCCTAACATATTACGAAGATTTGATCCAGTTTCCACTCCGATTAATTCAATAACAAAAGGGATCAGACCATATTTCGGGTTCGTTAAGGGTAATTTGTATTCTTCTCGTTCTGCAAGATTCCACAGTGCACGAAATCCATTGGTCCTTCGTTCACCCGTATATGTTTTGACTTCTGTGACAAGTTGTTCAACAACAGATTCAATTTTGTCACGAGAGGTGTCGGTATTGCTTCTCCAGAGGAAGTTCATCTATCTCTTATCTCTTATCTCTTTTCAAAAGAAACGAAGATAAACAATTGTCTAACAGCGGGTTTCTCATCAATCCGGAATGAACCGTTAAAAAAGCTTCACTTTAAGCAATTGCTTAAAGAAGGTGTCAATTTGAAAGAGAAAATTCAAACTCTCAAGAATTACAAACTCTTGCGATTAATACTTTGATTTATTACAAGGACACTTGGAGAACTGATTGAACTGATTTAATTTTATCTCTTTTTGTTTGAATCATTGGGATGACAGAGAACAAGAAATCAGATAAACAACCTTTTGAGTTGTTAGGAATGGAAACAGCTTTGCTTATTTCCACGGCTCCTTCGAGAAGTATTGATGTTTCTATTTGGTTTAATGAAAAATCAAATCAAGGGAAACTTCCAATGAAAGACTTTGATGCTAAGATACTGTCTTTAGCTTCAACTATGGGCATAAACCAAGACGCTGAAACAAAGAGAGAATTAGAACTTGCTGTATCTCCCCTCGCTTTGCGTATGGTGCATTCTCTCTGCGCTGCTGGCGAAGATGAGTTTCATCAAGCTTTAATCAACGTCTCTTATTTCTTTAAGTTGTGCGAAGATCGGGTCAATCATTATTTGATGGAGATGGAGGCTGCTGAAATGGCTGAACTCCAAAATTTAGATTTACCCACCGAAACACAGACGAATATGGCTCAGTCAGAGACAAAGCAGTCTTCTCAGCCTGATTTTCGATCTTGGGAAGCGGGAGAATACGATATTCAAGGAAATTTAATTCGCGCAGAAGTACCAAAGAAAGACGAACGATATGACGTAGACGATGTCGATGAAGAAGATGATGACGATGCCGAAGATGATGAAGATCAAGATGCTGATGAATATGATGAGTCTAAGGAGATGGAGCCAGAAGAAAAGATTCAAATATTATATCAAAATAATTTTGAGCGACATGTGTCCGACTACATCTCCTCGGCTCTTGAACAACGAGAACACCAGCAACCCAAACAACCTTTACTCTTACCAGAGGATGATGATGATTTTGTCCACGTCTCAGCAGAAGAGTATATCCGTGATATTAGAGAGAAGGCTCAAGCTCCGAGACCTAAATCCGCTCCATCTGGTCGCAGAGGAACGGAGAGAGGTGAGACAGTGGAACAAACCCTACAGTACTCAAAAGACGATCAACATGCCCACTCTCGAAAGATTTCCACTACAAAAGCAAAGTCTGCTGAACCTCCTTCCCCGTATGATGAAGAATATGCCTTCACTGGTCATGACGCTGGCCATGAAGATGACGATATTGACACTGCAGAGTATGTGAAATCTCGTGAGATACTTCAAAAACAAGCTGTTTTAGCCACCACAAATGCAAATCTTCTCAAAAAGCAGAAACCACAACCCTTCGATATTGAAGTAACGAATATTCCTGTTCCCAAGAAGCTCAGTGACGCCACCGCTAAGATCACTAACAATAGACCTAATGCAAGAAATCAATCGTCTTCTGTTTTACAAAAAGACTGGCACGAGGAAAATCGACTTTTTCTCATGGCTTCTGGTGATGGTGTAAAGGGTAAGGTCGAGACTAGGGTTGGAAGTAGTGGACAGGGAAAACTGACAAAACCTCGACCCAGTTCGGCTGACCCTGTCGTAAAGGCAAACACCGTCAAGCGATCTTCGACACCGAATCATGCTCGACCAACTTCAACGAGTCAGCCTGCTCGAAAGGCAGCAACACCCAAAGCAAAGAGAGGAAGTGATCAGCGCAGCAAGTCCATCGACCACAGTTCTACAAGAAATCGTACCAATGAAGAGGAAGATGAATGGAGGAGGCGACTACGAGAAGATCCTTTATCATTTATTTTCCCTAAAGATGCAAAAGATGATAATGATAACTTTCTTGATCCTCATCGAAGGAATAGTTTTGGTGGATTCGGCCATTCTGCTAAGGGACGAGCTTCTAGTACAGGAAGAAAGAGTCAACCAATCTTCCACAATTCCTCGAGTATTCATTTAAAACCGTCGCAATTAACGGAAGAAGAAATTAATCAAGCGAAAGATGTTGTTGAAGATTTAATTCGTAATATTGTGAAGAAAACAGATCTCTATCATCGTATACAGATCTCACTAGGTTATATAGATGATTATACTTATATACCACCGCGTGGGGAAATTATTCAGTCAAAAATGAAAGAATGGTTGAATGATCGTGACATTCATGCAGCTTTCTTATCTGCTCGGTTATTCTTAAATGAACAACAATTATGGATGCTTAAGAGATTAGTGACAGAGTTTGCAGCTTCCTATCGTCAATTATATCAGGAAAAGTTGGAAAAGATGATTAAGTTCCCTTACCATCAAAAGCAAACACAACTATCAAGTCAGCGACGATCACAACAACAGCCAATCTCACCAGATGAGATGGAAGAGAATTTACCGAAATCTGTGAAAGGTCCAGGAAATGTTTTAAATAATGTTTGGCTGAAGAAATATTTAATCCATTTAAGATTGACGAAGCGCAACCATTCCAACCAGCATAATTTAGAAAATCCACAACAAGAAAAGGAGATCCAGGATATTATTGATAAGACAATCCAAGTGGAAGGTGGTCCAGCCCAACCTCTAGCCTCCTCTGGAACAAACAGCGAACGACCATTCACATCGGGAAACCCTGATAGCGCCGTGAAAGATGAGAAAAGCGAAGACGGTGGAAAGGAAAAGAAGATTCCTGTTCCATGGAAGGAATGGTTAGCAAAGAAACTTCAATCGGAGATGGTGAAAGGACCGCAGAAACCAAAAGAATTCACTAAAATTCTGTCTGGTAATATGAATACGACCCTATCGAAGGAGGACATTGAGTTGTATGTCAAAAATCATTCAATATTACCGGAAGAGGCACTATTACAAGAAATTGAATATCGTATTGAAGCGTGGATCTTAGATATGGATGGAAGACGTGATTTTCAACATCAACTAAACATGAAAATTCGCACTTACATCTGGGAAGAATTAATTATGAAGCAGCAATCATCAAGTGGTAATCCTGTTAAAATACCGAATAATGAGAAATTATACTGGAAATTGTATTATAAATTATCATCGGAAGAGAAAGAGCGTATTAAAGCAAATATAATTACACAATTAATCAATGAAAAACGTGAAACATTGAAAACATCCGAAAGAATTAATAAAGAAATAACAAAGTCATTATTCTGGAATTTTTTTGGTTTTATTAAAGATCGTGGTAGTAATGATATGAATTGGAATCAATGGATTATCTCACATTTAGAAAAATTTGCAAAAAGTTTAGAAAAATATAAAAATGAAAAATTATTACAAAAACAACAATTACAACAACAACAATCAAGGAAAAAATCTATTGCACCATTAATTAGTTTAGAGAAATCATTAAAATCGATTATTAATCATTTAGATCATTATCATCAATTACAAGTACAAAAGGGCATTATTCAACTTCGAAGATTGGCGAAAGAAAAAGGACTTGGCAATGGCGAAGTTGTAACAAAGGAAGATTTTGATAATCATATTAAGTCCATTTTAACACCATACTTTTCGTTACAGGATACTTCTATCCTCGTAGAAGATCAGGAGAACTTAGATCACAAAGTGAAGAGTAATATAATCGCCAAGGAATGGAAAGAGAAGATATCGAAGTTGTTTACCCTTAATACTGAACAAACTTTACAGCAGGTGATTAATGATCATGAGATTGAAGATACAAGGAATAAGATTTCCTATGATAAATGGATGGCGGAGAAAAAGAGAACTCAATTAGAGAAAGAGAAAGAATTGGTATGCTCCCTTCCTTTCCGCATTCGTGTTTTCACTGATCTCTCGCTTGGTATAGGCGAAAGAAAAGGAAGCAAAAGCCAGAGAGGAGGAAATCAAGAAGAAAAATAGTGAGAAAGCTTATAAGAAATGGCTCAGACTTCGTCAAAAGAACAAATATAGATCCATGGTAAGTCTATTGGATGGTGATTTAATAAAGGAAGTGTTGATTGTCTATTTAGGTCGATAATAAGTTTCACGAGCTCCCAACACGAAGAGTTGTGAATCATGAGTCCAAATGGCTTTCTCATGAGCATGGACCTCGAGCATCGTTGCAAAATGCTTCATTTGATGAACATCAGACCTCGGCTTCTTCCCCTCGCCTTTCTGCTACTACCAATCCTCATTGGAACCACGATGATAAGCCTCTTCCTAGGCCTCCTTCTGCAGGTCCAAGCGAGAAAAGAAAGAGTTCCGTTAAGTTTGAACCCGCAAAAGAACGCGCTGAGTCAGCGGGGAAGAAAAGATTTACTGTTACCAATTTGAATACGAAGTCCAACCTTGCTGGTTCTGTGAAAGCCGTAAATACTAAATAAATGGTCTGATGCCACCTTTGTTCAAGATAATTCTATATAGCTCATCCTTATTTAACTTTTTATTTCTTCTTTCTTTATAAGCTTCTAAGCAAACCATTTTCTCACTCAAAAAAGGTTTTTTTTTTTGTTTTGGGTCGACTGACTCCTTGCCCAAATTTGCCCTCAATTTTTCCATTTCAAAGATTTGGCGCTTCCTTTGAAATTTCGTTTTCAGATAATTCCATAGATCTCATCAGCAGTCATTTTTAATCCGTGAAAGTTTTCAGAGAGAATAGAAGTATCATCAATGGGTGCTTGTTGTGGTGGTCAAGCGAAGTATGGTGCCTTTAGAAAGGATCTAGGATCGCCTTTATTGGATGACATCAAAACTAAGTTAGCATCAGAAAGCAAAGTGGTCATTGTGAGACTATCTGCGTTGAGAGAGATCCCCGCAAGTAGTTCTTATAGTGGACTTACTGATGCATATGTTGAATTGCGACTTTTACCGGAAGATCCAATTGCTGGTGTTCAGAAACAATTAAGTTCTGTTCGACCACAATCCTGTTCACCAAAATGGGTATTTTCAATTCCTATTGAATTATCTTTCCATTTTCATCTATTTCTATTGTCTTAGGAACCACCTGAGAGATTTCAGTTTATTGTTTCCCGATTAAACGATTCCAAAGTGATTCTATCAATGTGAGTAGATCGCTCATTTTCTCTATTCAGATCAAACTGAATTGTACATTAGATTTCACTTCAATTCGAGTAAAGAGAAAGATTCAATCCCGCTTGGTGATGCTCAGATCAAACTTAAGGACTTCCAACCTGGTGTTCTTTCACCCGAATCTACCTCAAACAACCCTAATGAAGTTTTGAAGGTTGTGAAGATAATTAATCCTCAAAATGGAAAGCCTGCTGGAGAGGTTAGAGAAATTTGAGCTCTTTGCATTTATGAGAGGCTAAAAGTTCTTTTAGGCTGAGGTTATTGTATCCGTGCTCACCTTAGATGAAGCTTGTAATGTTCAGGAACACACAGTTTATGAATTTCAGCGCTGGAGTCCTGTGCATAATTGGGGCAACCAAGACTCTCCGATTCATCTGCTACCCACTGACCCGGGTAGATGGTGCTCAGAGGATGGAAAACGATTCGGCAAGGATATGGAAAGCGTTGCTCCCCAACTTCCTCCAGGATGGGAAATCACGAAAAGTTGGCGAACTTATGGTACTGACTTTGACCCTGAAGGATGGCAATATGCACCATTGTTTGAATCTCCATACTGGTACTCACAAAACTCGAGCTCTTCATGTACGCCGTGATTCTTCATGTTTATTCTTCGTCTTATTATTCGACTTTTTAGATGTTGTGAGAAGAAGAACTTGGCATAGAGAGATCAAAAATACTGGCGCAGGACCTGCTAAGAGCACTGACTCTCGAGGAAGTGAAAGCAAAGGATCTGGAAGAAGGAAGCGAATGTTCTCATCAGACAGAAAGAAATAAGCAAATTCTGTCGAGGTGTATAAATAGAGAGACTTAGAGAAATACGAATAAAGTGATTCGTTATAGTCGTATAGTTGTATTATGTGGAAATGTAGCACAAGAAGAAAATTTTAATTTGATTTAATTATTAGTTAGTAACAGTAACATTTTTGTTTTTGTTTTTTTCTGATTTTCTAAAGTTGTAGGAAGTAATTATTATATTAACCACAAACAAAAAAAGGGGGGAAACCCCTCAAATAAAACACCACAACAAATAAAAGGCTTAAAAAGAGATGGTTATATACATATTTAAAAGAAAAGAAGATGGTTTATTATTTATCATCTTCTTCTCCACTCTCATCATCAGAGACATTATCAATCTTTTTATTGGTTTGATCGTCTTCCTTTGTAATCTCTTTGAACCACGAATAAACGGCATCATAAGGTAAGAAACCTGTATTCTCTGAGTCTAATGTATCAATTAATTGATTCACTTCTTCTTCCGGCACGAATATACCTAATACTTGTAATAGTTTAGGGAAATCTTCACGTGAGATGAGTTGCTTTAACTCAGGATCAAATTGTTGGAATTGTTTCTTAAAGATTCTTTCTTCAACTTCTTCTAATGTCTCTTCACGTGTTTGTTCTTTAATCAGTTTCACTAATGTGGTACCAAAGAATAATTTGACCGAATAAAGACCAGCGATGAAGAAGAGAATCCAGAACATACAAACTAAGAATAACGAAAATTGGTAGACTTTAGGCGCTGTAGACACACAGAATGATGATAATTGAACTAATACAGTTCCTATTATACTAATAAGAAAGTTCATACCGCCTAATGCGAGATATATTCCAATAATCCATTTCATTGATCGAAAAGGTTTGAGTACACGTTGATTGATTCCTAAGGAAGGAATCTTCAAATAGATATCATCTCCCAAGTATACCCAGGTAAATACAAGTAGGAACAAGTAGCATACTGCAATTTGAGCGGAAATGAAAGCTGTTAAAAAAGTGAGTTCGATTGACAGTGACAGACTTAACGAGAGAGATAATCCTTACCTGAGAGATTATACCCACAACTTCCTGTTTCTCCATTAATGATTAGCTCGCCTGCTACTATTATGAGTGTTGAAAGTATAGCTGGAAAGATGCCCCCTATTAAGACAGGTCCAGACCATTTTTTATAAAATTCATCATCTTCAGTATATACTCCAAAGAAACTTGCGTTCGCCTCATCTTCTTCATCCTCATTCTTTGCTTTTTTCTTTGCTTGTGCTTTCCGCCTCTGTGCGGTCAAATCTGCTTTTGGAATCAAGAACATCGCTGTTGTTTAAAGTTAAATTGGTTTTATTATTTCTTTTTGAAAAGAATGAAACGCGCGGAAAACACCGGACTTCTACTGATACCGCCTGATCGTGGAAAAGGAGCAGCGCACAAATAATCTTCTTAAAGCACAAATAATCTTCTTTGAAAAGATGGTTGCTGTTTTGTTCTTTATCTTTGTAACTTTGAATGTTGCGTTACTTCACATAAGCTATGCATCAAATGATGTCTCCACTTCTTCCATTAGTGTTGATGGTGGGATTGTGCCTCCAACAATCGATATTGCCCCATTAATTCACCCTGAACGTTATTCCCAGGAAGAAATTGCTAACGTCCAAAATTTGATCCGCTCTGCATCTGAGACATGGGGATTTTACAACATCATTAATCACAGCATTTCCACAGAGACCATCGAGAGGTTGCAATCACAGATGAAGAGCTTCTTCGATCTTCCTAAAGAGATTAAAAACACCATAAGAAGAAATCGATATAACAGTCGTGGATATGCTGATAACGAGTACACAAAACAAATAATTGACTTAAAAGAGGTCTTTGATCTAGGTCAGCTACAGCCTTACAATGCCAGTACACCTGGATTGAGTGCAGTGGGGTTGTCTAACCAGGAGTTAGACGGTGTGAACCAATGGCCTGACGAAGACACTCTCCCTAACTTTCGTGCAGTCATTGAAGACTACTATGAACAAAGCTTACAGTTATCTAATATTCTTGTGAATGCGATTATTGACTCGTTGGATTTCTGTTTTTTACAGAAGAATGAAGCTCTGACATCATCATCATCTTCTGAGACTTCTCACAGTGATTCCTCTCCTCATACTGACTCAATATTAAAGAAATATTCGTCATCACAAGAGTTTTATAATGCTAATTTTCACTTGCATAGTTCTTTAATGCGATTAAACTATTACCCTATCTCTTCGAATCTCACTGCATCAGTCATTGCCAATGCTGATGGTACCACTCTAAGCGAGAGACTTGGGATCTCCCGCCACACTGACGCTGGTGCTATTACAATCCTATTACAAGATTTACACGTGTCTTCTTTAGAGGTTTATTCTGGCACAAAGCAAGATGAAGGGAATGGTCGCTGGGTACCTGTCACTCCCGTCCCTAATGCTTTGACTATCAACTCAGCTGATATGCTACAAGTCTGGACAAATAATCGATTAAAGGCTCCTGAGCATCGAGTTCGAGCTACGAGACCGGATAGCGCTCATCCTCGTTATTCTGTCGCATTCTTCCTCAATCCAAACTATGATTCGATGGTCACCGCTCACCCTTGCAAGGTCAATGAAGACGGATCAGCGTTGCCCCCTTTTTACCGCCCTATTCGATGGGGAGATTTCAGATCATTGCGATATCTTGGTGATTATGAGGATGTTGGTGAAGAAATTCAAATTGAGAAATATCGAATCAAATAAAAAGATCATCGCGTTTGTTTATCCATTAATCTTCTTTTCTTGGTAATTTGATACATTCCCCAGAAAAATCATTGCCTCTTCTGCCTTTTTAGAATCATTGTAGTTTCATTGTAATTGTTCGAACCAATTAATTTCCATCGAATCATATCATTCATTCTCAACTCTTATAAGTTAGAAATTGATCAAGATAATCAAAGGGTTATTTTAATACTGATAATCTCGCATAGAGGAAACTGCGCATTTGCATACACACAATTCTATTTACAGTTTGCATAAAGTAGTAGTGTATAATTTTGAAATCCTATTTGTGTATTTAGGATGTCGTTTGTGTATTTGGGTAGTTAGATCTTTTATTTTCACAGTTTTTTTCCTATTGTAACTGTTAATAAGAAGTGAATTCAATCTCTCGCGACATTCCATTATCAGAAAATATTAACAATGCAACAAAGACTTTCTCAAGAAGCCTTAGAACGGGCAAGAGCAACAATTTCAAGAACATTCTATGATCCAACATCATTCGAAGAATTAGGAGGATTAGCATATCAATTAGAAAAACAATTATCCATAGTTGAAGGACAATTAAATAGTGCAGTTCAAACAAAATTAGATTCATTAAAACGTGCTGTTGATTTAATGGATGAATCTGTGATAAAGCTATCAAAAGTGTCAACAAATATACAAAAAATTGATGAAAAGATCGCGAATACCAATACAGCAATCTCAAACTATAACAACTTGAAAAAAGTTCATAATGCGAAAGAAAATTTAACAAAAGTTATTGATCAAGTTGAATTTTTTGCACATGTACCAGAGAAGGTTGAACAATTACATCAATTATTACACGAGAAACCTTTATCATTGAAAGAGGTATTCTTAGAAGCAACGAAATTAGAAAGTTTACGTGCTGCATTAATGAAAGAAATACGTGTATCACGTAATCGTCGTTATTCTGTGACAGGTTCTAGTACTGGTGATTATTCTGAGGAAACGTCACGCATTGTCTATGATGCCATTGATCGTCATTTGAAGATTGTACCGGCATTAACGAAAGAATTACGTGATATATTATTCTCTAATGTTGATCGTATGTTTGAATTAGCTGAACAATCACCTGATTTATTAGTGATGACCTTTGAAATCATTGAAATGCAACAAGAGTACAATGATAGACGCAACAATCAATTGATTAAGAAGAAGGAATTGCTCAAACAACAACAGCAGCAACAGCAACAGCAAGCAAATGAACAACAACGCAACCCATCTGATGTTAGAGGAGGAGGGATGGCGAAGAATCGCACAGTAAAGTTTAACACTGTGGAGGATGATGTCGTCCCCTCTACAACCCTCAACACTCACGCTCCTTCAATTAACACTAACAATAACACCAAGGTAGAGTTATACGAGAACATCACAGGTGTGGTGGAAGGAAGAATTCGTAAGTTAATAGATGAAATAAACGAACAAGAATTAAGCAATTACCTATCTTATTTAAATGAAATGAATAATTCTCATGCTACTGTCATACGATGGATAGGAACACAGATTCTCACAAAGATGAAATATTTTCAAACAACAGTATTACCATGTATACCAGGTCATTATGATGTAATGTTTATTTTCTTACAATCATTTGATATTTATATCTTACCTAAACTACAAGAGATTATGAAAACATTAACAACATTAAAAGTATCAGAGATATTAGATCTGATCTCCTGGTATGAATTTTTACATTCCTCGATTATTGATTTTGGATTTACATCTAATTATAATACATTAATTGAATATAATAATATGAAAAATGAATTATCTATTGAATATAAAGAAAGAATTAAATTACAAATACATACATGGTTTAATAATATTAAAAAACAAGAATTAGAGATTACTAAATCAACAGATAATATATTAATATCCTCTAATCCTGAAGACATGTTTAATATTATTCATGCACAATTAAATGTAGCGAAAGAGAAATTACCACCAGAATATATTAAAGAAGTTGCTATCGCATGTTTACAGGTATTACAAGATGTTCAAAGACAATCGTATGATTCATTAATACATAATTATCATACCATGGAAGCTGAAGTATTATGTGCAATTATTAATGATCATCAAAGAATGGAAGAGAAATGTCGTGAATTCTCTGATGATATTATGAAATATTTAGATTCTAAAGATTATAATAACAATAATGATAATAGTAATGATCGCGATATATTAGAAGCGATCACGAATGAAGTAGCAACAGAATATTTATTAATATCTAATCAAGGTGTATTATCATTAGCTCGTTGTATTATGGATGTTTTAGATGAAGAAATCTTCTCTAAATTATTTACAGTAGAATGGGAACAACAAACAACGTCAGCTAATGGTAATAATAACGGTGATACCTCCTCTTCTCTTATGGCAACCCTTGTGATTACTATACAAGATTATTTAGAAGATTTAAGCAACTGGTTAACTTATTATCATTATACGAAATTAGTGAAAGAGATATTATTATTAATTGTTGGACATTATATTATGAGTATACGTAAACGAGCGAATGGAGTTTTCACGTTTACTAATGAGTTAATTGTTGCAAATAAGATTATTAAAGATCGTACAATCCTTTATGATTATTTTATTAAGTTGAAGGAAGTGTTACAACGTGGTGGTTTACGAACATTGAAGCGTCCTCCGATCACTACAACGGCATCGTCGGCAGGAAGTGGTGACTTTGCATTGGAACAAGCATTGAATGAAGCCCTAGAACCAATGTATTCCTTTGCGCGTATTGTATCTTGTCATAGTCTGTCAGGTTGTGAGAATGACTGCAAGGAGTTGTTTTCAAGATATGGCATCGATGGATTGAAGGTAGTGCAAGGGTGCTTCTTATCAAATCCTTGCATCAATCGGAATGATAGAGCAGGATATATTGACACCTGTAAGAAGTTATTCGATGATTCGAATGTTAATGGAACAACGTATTCGACGCAACCACTTGTTGACTATGCGAACTATGACACTGCCATCACAGTGACGAATATACAGAGAGAGGCGAGCCAGAAGAGAACAGGAGGATTCTTTTGGGGAAGTAAGAAAAAGTAGAATCAATCAACCACAGTTATTTTCGAATTAAAATTCGTGTACTTCTAAATTAAGAGCATTCTTATACCTCTTTTGCACTTCCACCGTGAGTATCAAGCTTCGAGATAGCCAAACATAAAGTCTCTGAAAAGTCGGTTTTCATTTTGAAAGGTTATTTTCGCTTTTGAAAGGTTTTCCTTACTCCCTGCATGCCTAGATGATTGATTCAAGACCAGTTGTTTTGGTCAATGGTGTCGCAAAGCGTCAGCAATCTGGTATCACACTTGGCGAATATAGGGGCTCCCATATCGACTGGTATTTAGTGGACGAATTCGATCCTGATAATGAATATCGCTTGTCATCCTTTACTCTGAGGGATAATACCACGTATATCCTCCAAGGTCATGAAGAAAGAGATTCCAAATTAAGCAGTTCATCATCAATTGTGGATGCCTTGTGCAGTAAGTTTGATTGATTTGAACTTTCATGGTCAATAAACATCCTACCTTCAGACTATTTCCGTTATTCCTGTCACATTGTGCGAGGAATAACCATCAAGCAATTCAGAGCGCGTCTCTTTGGATTGGCTGAGATATATAGTGGATACACATTTGATGGTACAACCGATGGGATCCACAAAGCTGGGGAGGATATTGCCCTCTGTCTCTACTTTGAATCGAGAGAAAACCTTAACAGGTTTCAAAGCGAGGTGATCGAGCTGATATCGAGGAGCGCCGGATTCAAGCGCCCTTTGGTCGAAGAGGATGCATCAGTGAATCTACACGAAGAAATCCTACAGAATGAAGATGTGAAAAGGGTCACCTTCCCTGAGACAGCAATGCCGGTCAGAGTCTTTAAATACC
This sequence comes from Poterioochromonas sp. DS, assembly GCA_015145745.1. NCBI lineage: Eukaryota > Synurophyceae > Ochromonadales > Ochromonadaceae > Poterioochromonas > Poterioochromonas sp. DS. The sequence continues at coordinate 47,328 of VKHI01000020.1, forward strand.
AGTATCAGCATGATTTCTGGAATCCTGATAACTCCGCTCATTGCGATGAATATAGTGATATAGCCTCGCTCCAATCCACGTTTGGGGACTACGTGAATATTGCTGACCCCGAGATCCAGGTACAAATGATCGAAGACCCTCGTAGTGACTATTGGTTCCATATTTCCCCCGAGGGTGCACACATTAAAGACAAAGCCAAGTGCCGAAAACATGAAAGAAATGATACAAACAATTTCATATATATGTCGAGGTTCTTGCATTGCTATTTTGATGGCCTGAATTCAGAACCACCGAAGTTCCCTTGTATGAAAATAAAATACATTAGTCATGAAGAGCCTTCCACCTGCCCGCTGATTCCTCTTGGCCTACCGAAGCCACAGCGTGTAGTCATTCAACTATTGTTCTGGAATGTTGATGTTAAACATTACGCAATGACGTTTGTACGGGGTGGAGGGACGCAAATCGACCAATGCACCTATCAAATGGATATATACTTTAAAGATGCTAAAAGAGCGGCGCGATACTTGAAGTGGAAAGAATCTCAGACAGACAGAGCGTGGATGGCGGCGAATAAAGGAGAATCACCTGACCAATTTGTCTACGAAGAAGGAATCAGGCGGCGGGTCGAAGAGGAAGAGATCGAAAAACTAGAGGACGATGGAGAATAAAAGCAAGGAATTTATCGATTTCCTTCAGGCTTAATCTTCAGATTGCGAGATCTATTAAATTTTCAACTGAATTCATAATTTATTATCGAAAGATTTATTTATAAAAATACAGATTATTTGGCCTAATTATTTTGCTAATGTTTTTATAGTACTTTTATTCGATCTACATTGGAGACTTTAGGGTCTGGCTTGAATGAATTGGGGGTAGTCATCATAAAATAAATTAATGTTGTGAATCATTTCGGCAATCAAAGAATTACAATAAATAGGATTTTAAAAAAAGGTCTGAGAAAGCAAAAGGGATTTATTTAATTTAACTTTACTTCATTTCATTTCGAAAAGTGGGAAAGTTTTATTCTTTTTTGATTGTTTTATTCTTTGTTCCTATGTAAGAGCGATGATACTGTAATTATGGTTGATTGATTTTACTTCTTCTTACTTCCCCTAAAGAATCCTGTTCTCTTCTGGCTTGCCTTTCTCTCTCTGTATTCATCTCTGTGACGAAAGTGTCACAGTTCAAGTTGTCAATGTTTTACATAATCTCTCACAGTTTTGATAAGATAGATAAAGTTTCACGGAAGTGTATGGTAAAATAAAACAATAACATCATTGGAGAATGATTGATACACTTCATTTGAAGTTTATCCTCCCATTTATAGAATGGAATGATGCTTTGAACCTCCTTTGTTCTTCCCAAACCTTCCACCAAACGTTTATCCGTGAAACGCGCCAGATCACCATCTCAAGCAAAGGACTTTATAAGTTCTTGAAGAATCCACAGTTCGTCTTGAACAAGATTGTTGATCCATCAAGGCAACTTTCAATTAACTTTTATGAAGACGAGTGGGAAATGAATATAAACGATGGAAAGGAAGTTTTCCTCGAATCAGTTCAACAACTTTTCCCCTATTTCATGCTTACTCCAGATTTAAAATTTCCACCTTTACTGAAGCTAAGCTGTATTCCCCCGCTTTTCCTTTACCTCTGTGAAAGATATCCAAGTTTTATTGTTAAGAAACTTGAAATTTTACCTTGGGGTGTTTTTGATGAGAATTTTCTGTTTTTTCTCGCACCTCATTTACTTCGAGTGACAGAGGAACTAACACTTTATTCATGGCCAATTAAGTTTCCCTTCCCGCAACTTTCAACTAGCCTGCTGTCATTGAGCATTCAAGAATCGACTGTGCCCTCCCTTCCACCTCTTCCTCAACTGAAGCACCTTCATCTTATGGACTGCGATAATACCGACTTAGACCTCCGCGCCTACCCTTTAGAAACTTTAGAGCTGACCGATGTGACTCATGTTGATTTTTCTAAGATTCCTTTATGTCAAAAGCTAGAGATCTGTGCTCCTCTGAACATCATGAATGTAAAAGAAGCAAAAGAATTCCAACATCTTGACCTCCAATACCTTAACGATCATTCCATCGCTGAATGCGTTGAGAACGTGAAAGTATTAAAATTAGAATTTTCAGAGCGTGACAAACCAGTGAACATTAATTTATCACAGTTCATGAAGCTTGAACGGTTTGAATTAACTGTGAATACTTCGGACAATAATAATGAAATTTCATTAGTCGTTAATGGATTCATTCCTCCAAAGTTAAAATTTGTAATACTTTTAGGATATATCTCTAACCTGAATATGTCATGGTTTTCTAAGCTTTATGAAATTTCTCTCTACAGTTGTGATCCAATGTCATTATTTCCATTAAGGAAAGTTCCTCGAGTTATTCTTTGTCATCTCAATTTACACCACTTAACTGGCTTGGGAAGTAACGATTATGTTGAAGTTAATTCATGTAATTTCATAGACGACTTTAGCCCTCTCAAATATGTTCGAGAAGTAAAGATCGAATCCTGTAGTATGTTTTGTAATGCTGATCATCTTTCACATGTGAAGAAATTAAGTATTGTAGGATGTTGGACGATTGAAGATCTTTCCACGTTAGTTGAAGTGAAAGAACTGTACCTTAGGGATTGTCCAGAGATTGTCCATAGCTCAAATTTGGATCATATTCCTAACTTCATCTACCTTAGATGTAAATCATTAGACAGAAGACACAAAGCTGATACCACACCCATCTTCGGACCTGACTTCACACCTCGTATCATCAAAGACAGTTTATCGAAGTTACCTGATAGTATTTACTGGGAAATTACTCTAAAATACCTCAAAGAGAAGGATCAGTTGAATTTAATCATATGCAATACTCATTCCTATCAACTACTTGCACAAAAAATATTATTTTATTTACGGTGTGGATTCACTCATAAATATAACAATCTTCCTGTCTTTACCGTTCATTCAAAAGATGTTGATAAAAAGGTAGATCTTCAAATACCATCCACAACGAAGACATTAGTATTCGAAAGTTGTCGGTTTGATTGTACTCCTTCTCTTCCTAAAGGATTACAACAGATTGACTTCGATGCTTGTAGAGGTATGGCAAATATCAATGACTTTTATGATGCAGAGGAAGTAAATATCCGAGAACTCTATCTCGATGATAATATTAACCTAGCCGCATTGAATAAAGTGAAGCGATTAACACTTGATGAATGTGAAACTATTGGTGATTTTTCTCCTCTACAAAATGTTCAAGAGATTAATATCAGATATAGTTATGAAGATGGAGAAGAAGCAATCTTTAAAGGCAAAAAAGCTTTCTCTCATACTAAGAAGATAAAGCTTTTCTTTGACTACGATAGTGAAGTTGAGATTGATCTTGCTTTCTATCACGAAGTCGAAGTGTTTGATGTTTTCGGTGGAAAGAGTCTCGTTTGCAACGGTCCATGTCCGATAAATCTAAGGAAATTGTATCTGTCACGATTAGAGAGCATCACTTTCCCTCCCAGCTTAAGTCACTTACAACTCTTCCATCTTTCTGAATGCCCTGACATTGCTTCACTGCAAGGATTAGGATTGGAATTAATCCCAAGCATTAAATTAAGCTATTTACCTGATTTTATTTCGTTAGAGGGTTTAGGACCTGCGAATCAGTTCGTGCAGCTTATTCATCTGTCTCAAGTGGAGGACTTCTCTCCTGTCAGTAGATCGAGAAAGGTTGTGATTTGGGATTGTCCTATGTTACAAGATGCTACCTTCGTTGAGGAAGTTACATATCTTGTGATTGGAAAGTGTTCTCTCTTGTTTGATGTGAGTACGTTGGAGACAGTTACGCACTTAGAATTAATTGATTGCAAGAACATTCGTTCGGTAGAGGGATTAGAAGATGTGAAGGAGTTGATAGTGGAAAACTGCAGACTGTTAGAAAACTTCAATAATACGAAGTTTCGAGCTTGGAGTATGCTGGAAAGAGATTAGAAACATTTTTAACATGGACTATGGACGGAAGGTGGTTGTATTGTGTTGAAATAAACGAACAAGAATTAAGCAATTACGAGTCTTATTTAATAATTCTCAAACAACAGTATTATCATGTATACCAGGTCATTATGATGTAATGTTTATTTTCTTACAATCATTTGATATTTATATCTTACGCAAACTACAAGAGATTATGAAAACATGAACAAGGTCTACCTTCTCGTCAGCAGATTATGAACGAAAGTTAAAGGCAGGGAGCTTTGAACTTTAACTTTATGAGTTCATTTATGAATTCATACTGCAAGCAAAACAAAACGAGTTCCTGTTACTTTTCCAATTTGCTTAAGTGACAAGAAAACAGTTACATATACATGTGGAGCTTCGATTAAAGATATGCGATATATACACTATTGAAATATATAGACAAAATTGTGTGACAAATGATTCGAACAGAACCGATTTTCGTAGGTGCTAGCAACTGAACAAAGAAAGAAGTTCATCAAGATATTCAATAATTCGGTTAGTAGACCTATTCAAGAGATTGATAGAATTCACCAATGAAGTAAAGTGTGATTTTTGCTGGGTAATATGAGTCTCCAATTCAGCGATTTTAAGCCCATTTGGATTTGAAACAATCCAAAGATTTACATAAAAACACTTAGCCGTGGCGAATCCCATCCAGATTTCTTCCCCATTTCCTTGAAAATTTCGACTTTCTTTCGAAAATGAACAGATGGATCTTTTCAGGAGTAATTTTAACAATTGTAATGATTTATTATCCTCATAAATTGTTCTAAGAAGAGCAGATTTCCATTGCGACATAAAGTCAAAGCCTTGCTTTCCCTCCTGTCTCGGATTCGTTCCTATAAAAGTCAAGAAAGAAGCTTAGCGCAAAAATTTATCACGTTCCAAAGTAGAAACTTTTATGCGCAACTGCCTTTGACATGAATTAACTGATGCTCTTTAGTTTTGATCTTTAAAATCCTTCCCTCCATCTTGTCCTTTCCTGCCATCTGTCTAACATTAGTCTTTAATCCTGTCCTCAAATAGAAATGAAGGTTATTGATGTATGTAAGCTTAGAACCACGATTAAGATTATTAGTTACATTAAAATACAACAACAACAAAAGAGATTAAGGTGTGCGACGATTCAAGGCAGCTAATCGAGCTTGTAATGATTCGAGAGGATCAATTGCTGCTGGTGCTATGGTTTCTGCAGGTGGTGCCGGAGTATTAGAAGCGTTACTATTCACTGGAGCAGCAGGGAGAGCCGCAGGAGGCGGTGATGGAGTTGCAGATGGAGCTCGTGCAGCGGATGGGTTCGCTGGTGCAACAAAGAATCCAGAGTTCGCTTTAGGAGACTCAACTTTCGAGAGAATGGGAAGATAAAGGTGGAGGAGTTACAATCGCGACATCACTTACCTGGATCATGGATAGAAACTACAGTACCTTCGATGACTTGAGCCTCAACTACAGGGACTTCATGACCCTCATAGATATAGGCGACAGAGGCTCCACCGTCATCCTCATTGTCTGGTCCTCTTCGCGATAACGGAACAGATCCAGTTACAGGATTCCCAGTAGAATTCCCTCTTTGATTGTTGAGGAACTGTTGATACTCTGCGAGTTCTGCCTCGTTCAATTGTAGGTGAGGAGCAACATTATTCAAAGGTGCTGGTTGACTTGACGTAGTAATGGTGCTATTACTGGAGGGGACAAGTGGCTCCATGGGAGCGTTTCTGCTGTAAGCTCCAGCGAGTTGAGAGCCTGGAGCCATTGGGATGGAACTCCCAACAGGAGAGCCAAAAGGAAAGTCTTCATCAACATAATATTCAGATGATGGTTCCCACTCAACGTCATAGGTCTTTGCAATCTCCACGAGATAATTTCTAACAAGTTTCTTACTCGGTGGACGATATGTTAGTTTATGATATAAACGAGCATTCACTTCACCATTTTCATTTTTTAAAGCAGCTTCAGCAAATTTAGTACCAAATTTCTTGGTTAATTGATTGGAAACTTCTTTTAATTCAACGATATCAACAATATTCGTTGCCCAGATCACAGAGGAAACAGCCTCTTTAAGATCTGGTGGACATTCTTTACTTGTTGAGACTTGTTTAATTCTTTCATGAATTAATTCTAAACTTAATTCTAATATCTCTAAACCTTCAATATGAAAATCTTCACGTATAATATGTTCTGCACGTATTCTTGCTTTCTCATCTTTATTCTCTCGTAATAGAGGAGCTACCTCTCTTTTCTGAATTTTTAATGCAGTTGTTTTCTTATTATTATGAATTTGTAATCTTTGAACCGCCATCTGAAAGAAGATTAGGATTGTTTACGGTTGAAAGTTATATTATCATACCTTTAGATGGGGTTTAAGTTTGGTCTCAGAATAAGGAAACAAAAAATCCATATTCAATAATCTTAATACAATTAAAATATAGAAATAAACCTTGAACTCTTTCTCAATGATGATGAATGTCTGGAACTAGTCTAGTAACTAATCAAAGTAACTTTAACTTTGCCTTTGTTCTTCTCTGAAGAAGATTCTTTGTGAGCAGAGTCTATCACTGCAGCGTATAATTATAGAATTCAATAATAACACAATTCATTAATTCCTAGTGATTTGCTTTCAAATTTCAAACAATCATAATAATATAAGAATGGGAAGACATAAGAAAGGATGGGTTCCACCTGCTGCTACATCAAGTGCTGCAAGGGCTCCAGTTATGAAATATCAAGAAGCATCTAGGATGGCTGATAAAAATTCGAAAACAATTGCCAAAGTGTCACAGTTATTAGAAGTGATTCATGACCCTAATTATGAGAAAGCTGATCCTTATAGATACGTTGAAAAATACGTCGGTAAGATTATTCTATAGCCTATATCATCCATGCTTCACATCATCCTCGTCAGAGAAACTTAAGAAGCGTGTGAATCGAAGACTGAAGAAGTTGGCGAAATGGTCTGATTCTTCCGCAGATGATAGACAAGCTGAGTTCCGCGTTTACAATAGAGGCTATGGTAGTTCTCGAATATACGCACCTCCAACTTTTCCTCAACGTGCTGCTACGCTACCTCCTTCGAACATGACAATAGGCGGTCTTCCTTCCTCCAAAGCTCCTCTGACAAATTCCACGACTATCGGGGGCACTGTGGTAAAGCCCGTTTCTTCATCTACAGTGAGTAGTGCAAACCCTTCATCTTCGGATCTCGCAAGTCGTGCCTCTTCTTTCCCTCTCCTCGCAAGTGCATTAGCTGAACAACAACAAAGAAAAGGAGAACTACTTCCATCAACTTCGACGAATAATGCGACGGCATTGAACACTGTACGACAACAATTACAATCAGAATTACAACAAAAAGACTCTGAACGCGACGAGCTGATCCAGCAACTTCAGCAAGAATTGCGAGAGTCGAAACAAGCTGTTCCGTCCCCTTCTGTCCCATCAAAAATGGAAGAAGATGAAGCAGAACCTGACAAGGAGGAATTACATTCAGAAGAAGATGCAAACAAGGATACTAACGAAGATGTCATGGATGTCGTGAAAAATGAGAGTGTGGAGGTGGTAGAGAATATTCCAGCTTCTTTACATGCTCCTCTCACAGATGCGATCTCAGGAGTGGATCTGGAGAAATAGATAAGGTCTAATGATAATTGTTTGGTAGAATGCTTTCTAATAAGATCTCTGAGATTACTGCAATTTCCTCACATATGATAGACTTGTCTTTCGTGAATTTCCATCGATCATCATTAATAACGAGTGCAATATCAGCTAAAAATAGCCCAATATTCTCTTCTATGATGTTAGACCTCTGATTTTGTATCAGATAATCGAGTAATCGTTGCTTTAGTCTGATAACTGCGACTAGGAGGTATTGGCTGTCATGCTCCATCAGACAGATATAAGCGAGTAATTGAAAATAATCGTTTAGCTTATGCTCAATGTGTGTAAACTCCCAATCTAAAATGATAATCCTCTGATCGACTGTTGTAATGTCTTGGTTTAGCGATGTCTGATGGTCGATGTTACTCTGAGGGAAGAAGATCGCATTTGGCCACAAATCACCAAATATAATCTGATAATTCTCAGGCACTTGCTGGAAGTGAGTTTTCAACAACTGCTGGCTTACTTCCTGCCTCTTTTTACGGCTTCTCTCAACCAAAGGAATGAATTTATGTAGAACAGGAAAGGCTTGCACTCTTTCGGGAAAAGGCTCATAAACATAACTTTCAATCATTCGATTAGTATCTTCAACAAAATAGTTTGACATTTCCTGAGTAGACATGTTCTTCGTAATTATTGCAAGAGAATTCTCAAGATTATAAATTATGTCTGTGATATTCGTCAGAATATCTTCTAATCGCTCTGATGAAGGAGGCAAAGACTTTAGAGCGATAAACAATTCAAATAATGAGAAAATAGAAGATCCACAGTCCTCAATAACAAGAATATGATCAGAATCATCAAAATGGAATAATTGTGGAATTCTTGGTAATGATTGTGAATTATGTGTTGGATTGCTGAATATTTGTAAAGCTCTCTTCTCAACAAAGTATCGATCACATGACAGCATCACATTAGGGGAAGAAGCAAGAAAGGGTTGGTAATGCTTTAAAATAAAACTTCGAGGTTCGTCTGGGTCTTCAGTAGGTGAAGTTGAGAGACTTTCAAGGCGATAGACATAATTCACCATTCCTCCGGTCAAACACTGAAGGCGAAAATCCTCCTTCGTCCTCAAAGTGAAAAGCCTCTCCTTTACATAGTTTTCCACTGTCGTCTCTCCAACTTTATTCTCCATCTATCAAAGTGAAAGGAGTTTCAAGTGAGAAAGTTGAGAGAAGATTTTTAAAGGAGAGTGTCACAAAAATATCGATCTTTCTATAAGTCGATATTATTAAAGAGTTTGTGTACTTGTGTATCTGGAAGTTTGTGTGCTTGTGTGCTTGTGCATTTGTGTATTTGTGTATTTGTGTTGGTGCTTTTTGATTGATCGTTTATTATTTAATCATCTCACACTTCTTCGATAAAAACCTTCAGCTTTAGACTTTCGTACTGCACGAATTCCTCTCATTAGTGTTACAAATCTTCAACTCGACGATAGAAAGAGAAAATGAGCGCGAAAAAGACTTCTTATTCAGCTAAGTCTGATGCTGATGAAATGGATAGCTTGGGTGAACGTTTAGCTGCAGATTTAAGGAAAAACATTCGACATTTGGTAAGTTTTAGATCATTTCAAAGTACTACAGTCCTTACCCTGTGATCCTAGGATAATTACCCGATCCTGTCGGATCCCTGGTTTGAGATGGCTGACATCTTTGGTCGTGTAGCAAACATTTCTGATGTAGAATCAAAATTACCCTCAGCGAAAGAAAGTGCAACGCTATGGGAGACAGAAGAGCAAGCTTTAAGATTTATTTTAGAAGACGGGAAGCTAAATCTATGTCTTCGTCTGTTGATAGAATTTAAATCAAAACAAATCGAAACAAGAAGAAACGGTCGAGGACCAATAGTAAGACATCAAAACAACTCTAATGGCTCTCACACACGCTAATTCTTTTCTTTTATATAGCTTGATTTCAATAAAGAATGCGATAAGTTCGAGAAAGGTGTTGGTGTTGTGATGAGAAATGCTTGGCAACACGTCGAAGTTCTTCAGACGACAGATATTCCCACATTAATTCATCATATCGGAGATGTGCTCGAAGCAACTTTAGCCATGCCAGAGATTATTGAACCTTTATTAAAGCAACATGACATCCATCAGCGACAAGAGGTCTTGGTCTTCTATTACTTGCATGGATTAATAAAACACATCGGAGACATCTCTGAGCTCAGGTAAACCACAACCGTCTATTCTCATCATACCCCTCTGAAGCTTTCGTTCCCTAGAATTATGCCATTAATCCGAGAGAGAAAAATATTCACCAAAGCTATCAATGTCTTGCTTATGTTTGGCACGTCAATCCTCACTGCGCATCGATTCAAAGCCTGTGACGCACTCTCCCTCATCGCTCAATCAGAAGATTTTGTTACAACACCAACACAATACTACGACACTTCTAACTCGAAGGAGATGAATTTACTGCTAGATTTTCGTGAGCAAATCATCGCTCCTCTGATGACAGACTTCGAGTCAAGAAAGGCTCTGAGACCTTTAGCAGATGTCATCGATCGATTAAAGCGACAATTGTCGAGGAAGTAATCTGAAAAAAAAGATATAGTTAAAATAATATTATTGTATAAAAGAATCTCTTCATCAAGTCCCTCATCTCAGGTAATAGTTAGCGAGGGATTAAGAGAAAGAGAGAACTCAGAGTCTATCTCATCTATAAGAATACACTGATGTTTGTATCTTGTACTTTCTTTCTCTCTCTCTGTCTCTTAAATTGGTTTTGTTTGTTTTTTTGTTTGTTTGAGTTTGTTGATTACTTTGTGTTCTCTAGTGAGGTAGTACTAGCTAGTAGTAGTAAAGGGGTTCGATTCTGTTCTTGCATTCAATAGAATCACTTAAAGGACAAAGTAAAACAATAATCTGACATTCATGCTCATGTCATGGAATACATTCCTTACTTATTTTATGTCAAAAACAGTTATGAATCAAACAATAACTACTACTTATCTACCTAACTACCTATCAACGAATATACTTGTATTCTATGATCCTATGAATATTCAAACAAAGGTGAGAATTATTTCGTGAGAATTAAAAGTGAAACAACACCTATAACAAGAAAAACAGATGAAATTAAATCATCGTATTATATGGGATGAAGCAGTTGCTGTGCTGCTTCCTCTCCCTTGTCTCTTTATATAGGCAGTCAAAAGTACTTTTATTGAACTTTGCTGCCAATCTCTTTCCTAATGGTCATTTTAATCGATAATTGATTGGGACAAGATGTCATCGAACGAATTCGATAAATGTCTTCCTGTGGGCAATCAAACTCAAGATGAAAATAATAAATTAAAAATGCTAAAATAAATACTCCTTCATGATTCGCTAAGTTCATTCCTGGGCAACTACGAGGACCTGAACCAAATGCGAAAAAATATTGATCTAACATCTGAGAAGCTTCTAACCATCGCTCGGGACGGAATTTCTCGGGAGATGGGAAAACTTCGTCATTGAAATGAATGCCATCGTTATTGATCAAGATTAAATCGGAGGCAGAGAAAGTCACACCATTAGAAATAGTGATAGACTGGTTGCCCTCTGTGTTAAGTGCAGTCGTCGATGAAGGACCAGCGATTCGCAATGTTTCTTTCATGATCGCTTGACAGTAATGAAGTTTTGAGTATTGGGAAACCCACTCATCATAACGGTCAGCGATTGGAGACTCAAACAATAAAGTGGCGACTTCTTCGCGAGCTTTCTTGAGAACAAGAGGATCACTGATAACGTAATAGATCATCCATGACAAGGTCACCGCAGTGGTTTCCATACCACCGACGAAGAAAGTCTTTACATTGGCCAATAACTCCTCTTCTGTTAAACCAACAGCGAACTCTTTCCTCAACAACGAATCCAGCATCGAATCCTTGTTCACACTTGCTATTGGTCCTTTACTCATCTCAGCATTAGCTGTCACAGGATCGTTCATGAGAACCTGTCTTTTATAGCGAATCATCTCTAAGCAGTGAGCAGTGAATCTTCCATTACAATCCATCGCAGACTCTTCTAACTTCTTATGCTTTGGAGAAAGTCTCCAAAAGAATCTTGGAAGAACAAAGGTACCCGAGGTAAAAGCAAAATGAAGCATTTGATAAACATCTTGCAAGAATTGATCCGAGAAGAAATAAGAACAAATCTCATGATCTGATCGCAGTCCAAAAGCAACGATCGTGATCATCTTCAACGTAATTCTGTTCATCCCATCACGTACATCAAAGCGCTTCATGGTATGAGGATTCTTTTGGAAAGATTCGATCCAGTCATGGCATTCCTCTAAGATCAGAGGAAGTTTCGCCTCTACATTCAACAGAGAAAAAGCTGGACTCGTTAGCTTTCGAATCTTTTTCCAAACATCACCTGAGGAAAGATTAAGACTTGTTTGTTGGTTTAATTTGATCATTGAGTAGTCTAACATCTTTAAACGACGGAAAGACTTTGGACGTGCACTTAAGATCTCCTTCGCGATCTTCGCATCATTGATCACATATCCCCGGTTATAGAGGAGTTGATACTCAATTATCTTTCGAGAATCTTTCCCAGCAAGGATGCGATATTCGCGAAGGGAAGCTAGAAGATGTTGCGGTAAGAACTCAATGTTTCCTAAGAAAGGGAATCTTCTGACAGGATTCGAAATAGACTCATGTCTCTGTCTCTTGACTTGATAGAAGAAGAAATCAACCAACAACACAATCACAACGGCCCGGAATAAATAGACTATGACATCAATTAAGGTCATCTTTGTTTGTGAAGAGTGAAGAGAGGGAAAGATATTTTCATAATTATACGATATAGGTGCACTGCGTGGCAGGGGTTGGTTTGTCGGCAAAAGTCAATATTATGTGTAGATTACAAGATCAATTCAAAAAAAAAATCACTTTGAAAGGAGTTGAAAACTTCCAAAAAGCATTCACAGAGTGAACAAACAATTTCTATTGAGTGATTTCCCGGCTTTTTATAGAAATTTTATAAGAAAAATAAAGAAAAAGTTCTTTGTTTTACGAGGAATTCGTTATTCTTGATTGTTACACTAATAAAGTCTTTGGAAAAGATTCCTCTACATAGGAAATTTAAATCTTCTACAAATTTAAATACTCGAAAGAGGACAGACGAAGAATTTCTCTTGTCGAACAATCACCTCATATGATACCTGAAATGAAAAAAAAAGTAACCCATCCCAAACCAACAATAATAATCATAACTAATCAAGCATCCATGCAAAGAAAAAAAAAGAGGAAAGAATAAAAAACAAATCGAATAATCATTAAAACCAACTTGAAATACAATATTTGAAAGCAAAACAGGAAGGAAGGAAGAGCAAGAAAAAGGCAAGAATTCGGTGACAATTCATTTTTCAGAGGCTAGTAAGACAACAGCAAGGATCTTATACAGTTTATACAGGGAGGCGTTCACATCAGGTCGTTGATCAAGTTATTTGATTGAATTTGTAACAACGCACCAACTGCTTTCTCTGCCTGCATCAGTTCCTTCTACGAAGAAAGACTTCAGAACAAAATCAGCGACGAGACTAATAGGAACTAACCTTCGCACTTCTTGTCACCATCTTACCTGATGGCGACGATTTCTCTGAGACATCCAATCTTTGCCTCTTCACCTTCTTGCTATCAGTCGACCATTTGCCTCTATCTTCAACATTTCCCTCTTTTCCGTCAGGAGTTAGCTTCATAGAAACATTGCCAGAGAAGCTATCCAACCCACTCATATTCTCAACATCAGTGCTCCCGCTAAAATAATAAAGGAAAAATCAGTAAGAGAAAACGAAAACACGGAAAGATATTACCTTATGGAGAGAGATTGTTTCCTGGCTGGGGAAGAGATAGTACGCTCATTTGCTACAGCTTCGATTCTCTCGGCAAAGGAAGAGATTCTGTGATTCTCATCATTATCTTCATCATCATCATCATGGAAATCATCGAACTTCCTCTTTGCAATGACGCTATTCACCACAACCCCATTATTTTGAGAAGAGCGAGTTTTTCTCGCACTTGTTAGGACATCCATAAGACCATTATCGCTATCTTTATTCACACTACTAAGAAGATCTAACGGTACGCCACCAGAAAAATCTCCTAAATACTGAAAAAAGGGAGTGAAAGAGGCCCCGGATGAATTTTGATTGGGATTTGTCGAAACTTGCGGTGACATCATCATCGCTGTTAATTGTCTTGCTGCTTCAAGGGTGTGTTTTGGTGGTGAAACAGATGAGGTATTTAACATGGAAATATCGCCAAACATCAAAGAACGGTTTCCAAGATTTCCCCCGTTCTCTTCATCATCTTCGTCATCTTCATCCTTCCCTATCGCACTGATACGACTAATCATTGCATCGTACTCGTCATGGCTTCCATTAAATAACGATTGATTGTGTTTATGACTAGTACTGCTGGAGAGAAGACTCAATAACTTCTCATCAGAGGCTATGGAACAGCTTTCTGCCAATACGTTCAATGATCCCCCAGTGTCTGGTGCTAGATCATTCATTGTCGTTCCATCTAAATTTCGTCGAATGCTATCTAGATGCTCTTTTCTTTTCAATTTATTGCCACTGGCGTATGCGGTATGTGGAGTTCGGAATAAACTTGGTGTAACGTGGAATAATTGGTGGTTGGGGGTATCCTTCAGATCAAAATCAGTGAATAACAGGGATGGAGTCATACCAGTGCGTGATTGATCTATAATGAGAGATGAGAGCTACTTCACCAAAGAAAATAATTTCTCTTACCTAAACTGAATCCAGGGGAGATATCGGACAAACTAATGCTGTAGGGAGTAGAATTAGCGGAGTTTAGCCCTCTTTTCCTTGAAGGAGTTCGCTTCACTGCTGATTGGTCAGAGACGTAGATGTTGGCATAAGTAGACATTCCATTCTTTCGCCCAGCTGGATGCGGGGAGGAATAAATACCTTTACCCTTTCCCTTTATCCTCGAGTCACTCGAGTCATTGAGGAAAGAGTTATCGTTATCAGAGGTAACAGGATTCTTTCTTGGTCTGCCAACAGGTCTTCTGGGAGCAAGGGAAGGATTCACTTCCTCCTCATTCAACTTCTTCCTCCTTCTTCTCACAACGTTTGTTCCATTATTATTGCTGTCGTTCTGACTCTTACTCGAGCCATTAACTAAACCATGACAAGCCGTTAGAAGTAAAAGATAAAACTGTCAATCATAATTTACCTAAAGGATGTGATGAAGTGGATAACATTGAGTCGTCAGCGATTTTCATCCCCTCTAATTGAGCTGCAACGAGCTTTGAGGTAGATGCTTGACTAAATGTGACATGATGGTTAGAGTGATCGACTGGAGTTGGAGCCGAGGGATACATAGTTCCATTTTTCAACACACTTCGATTCAATTGATCTAAACTCGTTCCTAGCATCATACTTGTATTCATCTGTTGGCTCGTATTTAGGAAGGAGGAAGACATCATCATCATATTATGTTCTTCTAATCCTTTCGTTGGACTCGATCGCAACATGGAACTATTCATGCTCTGATTGACGGTCAATTTATCTTCTTTGATTCTCTCCATCGTTTTGAGGGTATTGTTGTTTCGTGGTTTCTTGGCTGTTTTCTCACGAAGAGATTTTATAATTTCATCTTTATCGAAAGCTGACAGCTCTACTGTCGTAAAGAAATGGTCTACGATAAATGTCATGATTAGGTTGACTGTTAGGGGGAATCAAGAACTTACCAAAATCATACTCCTTTAACTGCGATTTGTCCTTTCCTTCCTTCGATAAGATGAATTGTTCAACTTTACGCTTCATAGATGAGTTCCAATGATTTTTAATAGCATTATCAGTTCTTCCAGGCAGTTTCTTTGCAATCTCAGCCCAGCGATTTCCGAGTTTATGATGAGCCTCCAGGATGGTCATATCCTCTTGCGGCGTCCACGGATTTTTATTGATTCCAGGGTTAAGATGATTATGCCATCTTTCTCGACATTGCTTTCCAATGCGACCAGGTAAATGAGATGCAATTGCAGACCATTTCTTGGCCCCATATTTAGCAACAAGTTCTCTAACTTGCTGATCTTCTTCTTCAGTCCAAGGACCTTTAGTGAGGTTAGGATTCAGAACCTTCGTCCAACGGTGCAAGCATTGGACCTCTGTCTTTCCTGGTAAGTAGTTCGCGACCATTTTCCAATTTTTACCATTCATAAGCGACACTGCTTTGCGTAACTTCTCGTCCTATTCAAATCGAAGGGGTTTGAACTCAGCCAAAATACTCAACTTATTATACATTTCATTACCTCATCAACGGTCCATTTCGCTTTCTCTGGTTTCTTCTTTGTTGGTACGGAACTATCTGCATCACTGTCACTGTCTAAATCAGAATCGTCATCATCTGGTAATTCAGAGTGATCGTTTAATTGTGAATGTACAAATTGTTGTGATTGCGATAATAAAGTACTATAGGAATTAGAATGTACTCTTGTTTGGTGTGGATTCATCATAACTTTTGAATAAATTGATTCTAAATTTAAAATTCATTCATTGAGTAATTTGTCTCTTTGTTGTCTCTTGTCTTTTTGCTCTTTCAGTCTCCGAAAACCCGAAAAAGTCGACTAGCCGTTATAATTTCAACTTGACCGGCACTTTGGACATGTTTTCAATGCCGAAAGAGAATCGAGTCGACTTTCGTTATTAGAGAGAGATTCTTTCACATCTTTTGAAATGGCTTGTGAAGAATCAGTTTATCTGGCCTTAATATTGCTCATTATTGAGTCGCTCTATCGACATAACCTTTACAACTCCAATTTATGGTTTGAGGGATATGAAGATCAATACACTTTGACCTTCTTTCAGTGGAAGGGACCGATTTTTCTGGGCTTCTTCTTCGCGTCTCTTGCTTTTTCCTTTTTGTTTGTCTTGTATTTTCAGAAAGCTTCGATCTGGTCGAGCCCCATAATACAATCTTATCTTCCTTACATGTACATGTTTGACCCGATTGGTGCAATTCTAATCGGTTATGGCCAGTTAAGGAATGATTTCCTAATCTTTTTGGCAGGTTTATTTGTTCTGACTAATTTCTTCATGTTGCATGTGCTGCAAAGGATTTTTGCGAAGAAGAAGCCTGTTGCATTGGTGAGTAGTCTCTTTTATTTTATCCTTATATATTCTGATTTACTCTTAGAAAGCGGACATTGTTGCCACCATAAAAGCAATCATTCATCACATGGCAAATTTCTACTACATCGATAGCCCACAAGTAATTGTATATACTATCGTTTGGAGAGCTGTATCTATGAGTGGACACACCGCACAGGCTTTCCATTTGAAGAAATGGATCAGTGAAAAACAGTTATATCATTTCAACTGGTTCCTCTCGCATGCTAGAAACGTCATCTTATCATACATTATTCTACAATGCTTTACAAAAGAAGATATTCGACTAGCCTTTGCTCGCTCAGCGATCGGCCATATCGGATATATGGTCTCAAGGGCAGGTCCAGTCTTTCGTCTTGGATCCTGCTATGTTGGCGATAAAGCTTTGTGGCAAAGTTACACAGACTGGGAGAGGATAAAAATCATGCTGAGAGGTAAATTTCCTTTCATTACCATTGAAGTAGGTAGCCTCATAGGATTTTCCCTTATCCTTTTATACTGGCGTTTGACCATTCCGATCAATTCCTACCATTTCGAGCTATGAATCATCAAAGTGCACAGTATTTAATAGCCAAACACTTTCACAGTTACTTGTTTCGGTAGCCCATCACGTTTTTTCTCATCTCCAACTTTGATCGTTACCTTCCCAGATCCTATGATAACATTTGCGTCCCAGGTGCCTTCATAGATTGTGCCATCCTTATTATACAATTTCCCCTTTCCCTGCTTCATGTTACCAAACCATTCGCCATGGTAAATCCTAAACAAAATTTAATAAATAACCTTGGCCATAGATACAATAACAATCTTACCCTCCATCCACCGTAAAACAAGTACCAAAACCTTGTCTCATATTTGCTCTCCATTCACCATCGTACTGAGTATTCGTAACGCCATCTACAAAAATACCGTTCCCCCACATTTGATCCCGCTTGAAATCCCCACGATAGAAACTGCCATCCTGAAAAGACAGCGTTCCTTTGCCCTCTCGGATGCCATAGACCCAATCTCCCTCGTAGACAGTTCCCTCACTCCTACGATACCAATACTTTCCTTTCCCGTGCCACTGATCATCATCCCAATCGCCTTCATAAACTTCTTCGACTGGAGTGCCGAGAGATAAGGTCAGCTTCCCTTTTCCCTGGCGAATATCGTCCACAAACTGTCCTTCATAGACTGAGCCGTTATTATAATACATAATTCCAAATCCATTCTTCTTATTATCCTTCCATTCACCGACGTAGCGGTGACCAATGACGTACGTCAATTCACCCTTACCACAGAGCTTTTCGTGGAAGAAATCTCCCTTATAGACATTCCCGTTCGGCCACGTGTAAATCCCTTTCCCGTGCTTTGTATTAAAGTCAAAATTACCTCGATAAAAAGCACCAGTCGCAAAATCAAATTTCCCTTTCCCATGAATATCATTATCAACGAAGGTGCCAGTGTATTTAGATCCATTATCAAATAGGTACGTGCCTCGACCATTTTTCATGTCATTGTCCTACAGAAAAGAAAAAGAAAAGTATGAGGTAAAGATAGTATCCATGTGAGGAAATAGCTTACCCATTCACCGGTGAATAAATTACCGTTTACATAATAATAAACCCCTAAACCTTTTGCTTTATTTTTAAAGAATTGTCCGTCATAAAAGTCACCACACGTAAAATAATAACGACCTGTACCATGTTTCTTCCCTCCTGACCATTCACCAACGTACTTTTCCTTTTCATGAGAGATAAAAACCCCATATCCGTGATGTACACCACGATACCAATGACCAAAATATTTACAACCATTCGAATAAATACATGCACCTTTACCATGTCTTGCATTTCTTTCAAAATATCCTTTATATTTTTCACCATTCCTTAATGATAAAATCCCTAATCCATGTGCACGACCATTCATACAATAACCTAAATAAACATCACCATTCTTTTTAATAAACATACCAATCCCATGATAATGGTTATTAGAAAATTGACCACGATAAAAATCGCCATTTTGTGATGATAAAATACCTATACCTGACATCTTACCATCTTCCCATTGTCCAATATACTCATCACCTAATTGATTTTTCAAAATCCCTATACCATGTCTTTTCCCATGTTTAAATTGTCCTATGTATTGGACAGTTAGATCATCATTACAATAAATACCAAAACCGTGCTTAACATTCCTTTGCCAGTCTCCTTGATAGAATGAACCATCAGGATAAATAATTTTACCATAACCATGAAATACGTTGTCTTTGACATTACCAATATATTTTGCACCTGATGGGAAATATTTGATACGATGTCCTGTATTGATAGGATAGAGTGCTAAGATAATCTCTTCTGTCTTAGGACGAATGTATCGATGGTAATGATGACAATTCATCCCCCGAAAACAATCATCTAATGATTGATTAATATCTGGACAAACAAAGACATATGGAATACGAGTTCGACCTTTACCATCAGGATTTCGAAATGACTTATGATGAATTTTTGCACGATCACGAATTCCTGGATGCGCTGATGCGCATGTAGTCTTTGTACATTTTCCTTTCAGATAATCCATACAAACAAACTGTTTCTCCATTTCTTCTTTTTTTTCAGTAGAGGTAATAGATATCCTAGAAGCAATAGTGCTGTTCGTTCCCGCTTTTCTGATTTTGTTGGAGTAGATAGCGCCATCCGCACTACTTTCATCGTCATCTTCTTCGCCTTCTGATAATAGTTCGAGTTGAAAATCAGCATAAGCATCATCATGAACACTAGTAATAACTCGGAAATCAGATTCAGAGAAAATTCCTTTCGTGATTGGATCTGAAAATTTCTCTTCTTCTCCTGCTTCACCACCTTCATCTAACCAGATCTTCTGTTTCATTTTCCTTGTCACAGAAGTGTCCATAATCTCAGATGGATACTCATTATTTACGTTCGAATAATAATCTTTGCTAGCCGAGGACTCATCATCCACAGATTTGATTGAAGATGATCGGAAGCCTGGAGAAGGTGTTTGAATATTATGTACAGATCCTGTCCTCGTGATAGATTTAACTCTGGGAGTTTTTCCTTGCGAAGATTTCTTTGGACTCTGAGCTGGCCTTGCACCAGGAATTGGGGGCAATGTGCTTGTTTGGGGTTCACCATTGCCCTTATTGAACATTCGATCGGCCAACGCACTAGCGACAACAGAAGTTCTCTGTTGCCGTTGCGAAAAGGTTACAGACATTTTCTTTATGTATCCTTGCTTAATCTGCTCTAACTTGTTCCTTTTTGAATTCTTAGAATCGATAGGGTTTAAATCATCCATAGAGGCTGAGGACGGTGCGTTTGTAGAGGTCATCACTCTTTTTATTGCTTCGAGTGTCTCTTTTCTTTCCGTGGCAATTTCAATAATACGATCGCGAATATGATATGGAACCGTCTGATTGAAGTAATTGGTAGTAGAGTTATTACCGCTTTCACTGGAAAAGTCTCTATCAATAAACTCTTGCAGTTGTGATTGTACATCTTCTACTGTCTCCTTTAATACTGTCAAAGCATCTTCACCCTTCTCGCTGTAACGATTTTGACATAAAGTACAAACGGGGAAAGATAAACCAGGATTTTTATTAAAGCAAGCTACGCAGTACCAAGAATGCATAGTTCTCAAATGATTGTAATACTCTGGCACAGTGGCGAAGACACAGCGACAGGGAATATGAGGGAGTGATTTATAGTTACTTTGCTGGAGATGTGAGATAAATAATTGAGAAGAGACTATCTCAGATCCTGATATACCACCTGCAGATTCGAACCCACTCCAATAACATATTAATTTGTTTTGAAAGCAAACAGGGATCTGCCAAGTGTTTTGCTTGGTTATTTGATTATAATACCAGAAAGCCTCAGTTAAAGGATCGTACATTTCCTTCCAATGATCTCTGTATTTCTTATTTCGAACTATCTTCTCTCGGATCATTGTTGATCGCTCTAAGATCTCCTTCAAAGCACTGTCAGACTTCACGATTGATAAAGATCTCCAATACTCTTTTCGCCAGCGAAGTCGACCCAACTTTCCTTTAAATACCTTTTGAATCAACTGAATAGCTCGTTGTTGTAACCTCAGCTTCTTACAGATGGCACGATCTAGGAAACCTCGCACCAAAGCATTAATTCTGGAGGCCGCATAATAAACACGAGCATTCGTGACTTTGATCTCATGATTCGTATAATACTTCAGTATCCTTTCCTGCTCTTCAATCTTTAGTATCTTGTCATGCTTATGTTTCAGCAATTGATATCGCTCAAACTTGAATTGGAAGGCAGACTTCATGTTTGTCCCTATAAAACTCAATTGAAACGTTTAAAGACAGAAAAATTCGATATTTGCTAAACTTCAAATAACAGTTTTTCATTCTACTCTTGCTAGAATAGATCACAGTTTTTGGAAGAAATTGGAGGAAATGAAGTCGATCTTAGCAGCGCTTCAGATCGGTCTGATTGCTTTATTCGTGACTTATTTAGTAAGAGTGGAAGGATTTCGATTGAGATCGATAAAGCAGTTGAGAACTTCTCTATGGACCAAAAAATCGCAACACAGACCAACTCGAACCGCACTCTTTAGCTCCAAGGGCAATGATCGCAAGAGTAACGTCAAAACAGTCAGGCCGAAGCCTGTAAAGGAGCTAGATAGGCTTACATTTGGTCCTTGGCAACGATTAGTTACTTGGATAGAAGAGAATGGTGGACTTTTCAGAGCTACTATTAATTGTCAACTGGAAGGATGGAAAGCCTACCCTTCCCCTTCCTTGCCGTACAAAATCCCTCAATATACGGAATTAATGCGAATTCCTAAATCTCTTTGTCTTTTTTCAAATCCAAGTGATATGAAAGATTACTCTTATCAAGAATACCTCGTTAAGCTATTGTCCTCCATAGATGAAAGTCAATGGAGAACAAGACTTGGGTTGATTCTACTATCAGAAAGAACAAATCCTGAATCTAAGTTCTATCCATATATCATGAATTTACCTTTAGAGATTTGGGGTCTACCAATTTTCTTTGATTCACAAGAATTACAGCTATTACAAGAGGAAAAACTAATATTCGATACGAATATTCGTTGTATGTATTTATATGAATTTGCTGGCAAATTATTTCCACCTATTTATAAAAGTATTGTAGCAAATAAGAAGAATAATCCATTCTTTGGTCGTACACCTGATATTAATTCCTTTGGTTGGGGATTTTCATGTGCATCATCGAGAGCTTTGCAACGAGAAAACATTCTGCAAGTATCATCTAGTCTTGAAGATGAGAAGATTGAGCAACGACCAAAGGGTTCCGAATCGAGTCCAGCTTTGCTGATTCCCGGTATTGACGTCCTCTCCCACTCCTTTGAACCTAACTGCGTGGTTATTGAAGACCCAAAAACGAACTCTTACATACTTTACAATACCAAAGAGATAACTAGTTCTGATGAGTTAACGATTAATTATGGCTCCTTCTCAAATCCCGAGTTAGTATCGAATTATGGCTTCACAATATATCCCAACCCCGCTGAACGTTTCTCCTTCACCGCAAATCATACCGCGATAAATCTTGCCCGCATTATTATGGGGCAGACAACAAACTTTCGACTTTTTCAAGAAATTCATACCCTATCCAAGAAAGACTTTCGTCGTCAGTTTCAGAAACCTTTGTTCAACGGCTATCACATTGGCATTGGACTTACTCAGAACCTTTATGATGATAACAGTCTCCCACAATGGCAAACATATTGGCTTAAGGCACTCCAACTATACTCTCCTTTAGAGTCAAAGCAACCTTTCGGTCCGAAGAATTACTTTGATAAATATTATCAATTCCTTTTGTCTGCCTCTCCATTAGAAGGCACCAATAAAACCTTGGCAATTAATTCTCAGATTGATAAACGCCTATTAGCTCTTTTACGCATTTTATACTCAAGAGATGAAGATGAATTGCTGTCGTTAGGTTACGATCCTTATCTCATTGGGGAGAGAGGATCCATTTTACCTAACCCACTTCAAGAAGCCCATGTCATCAAGACTGTAATTGGTATGCTCCTCTACGAGCTTCGACGTTTCAACACAACACTGAACACTGATCTTGAATTATTGCAACAAAATCAATTGACATACAAAATTGACCATCCTAGTCTTTCCTACCTTCAGCAAGAGAATCTTCTCTATTTCACTCAACCTCTTGCTACCGAAAAAGAGGAGTTTGTCGAAATCCATTACGATATCCAAATTTGCCACCAAATGCTCAGAGAAATCTTGACAAAAGTTAGTTTAAGACAAGAGAATGAGCGAGAGAAAGAACAGGCGGAAGCAAAGGCAACTTTATCGAACTCGACTTCATCAACGAAGAAATCGAGGAAATCTAAAAAGCAACGGGAATCTGAAGTAGTATCACCTTCCATCATTGCGTCTGATAAAATTCTTGATGATTTCTTTGCGCATTTAGAGGGCATGTTGATGGAGAGATTGATGCTTGAACCATTAAAAGGCTCCCCAACAAAAGGAGTGGAGGAAACGCGGCAAAAATCCAAGATTTCTACATCATCTTCTGCTTTGTTAGAAAAGTATCGCCTTACTGACGATAAGAACCAACCGTTATTCGCTTCTGATGTCATTATTTCTGACGAAGAGCTTACAAAAGCAGCTTTGAAAATGGTTGCAAAAGTCAAGAAAGAGATTACACCGGTAGTTCGAAATTATATTCTCAACAGTAAGCGATTACTGCAACCTCTATTTAATCAACTTGCTTCGTCAAGCACAAAGTCAACGTCAGAGGAAGAAATAACCCAGTTGCTCATGAATTCAAAGTTAGACCCTGAACAAGATGAGTTCCTTCAACAACTTGTACGAGATGACATCACCCTTTATTCTGATGAATTAAGGCAGGTAACAACAGAGGTAGAGTTGTATAAGTTCGCATATATGATCGAGAAATATTTGGTGATTAAGCAATCCGAGGTAATGGCATCATCTGGGAAATCCTTAGAGAGTATGGTTGGTTATCCTGAAGAATATTATGATTTTATTGAATCTACGATCGAAGGAATCTTGACACAGAATTTGACCATGATCTCACAAGCTCGGGAATCATTTTTAGCGACTATTTATGATCCTAGATCATATTTTCCTTTCGACCCTTCCTTTTCCTCCTTCAATCCATCCTCAGTGGCAACGAGCCAAGCTGAAAGTCCTCTTGAGCCAGTGACGTATTTAACTCTCTCTGCACCTTATGATGCAGTGCTGAATGAGCTGGGCAAGGACTTACCCATTAACATTCGCGAAGCATATCGTTATCGCATTCGCAGAAAGCTCTTTCTGTATGAAACTATCGAGCAACTTATTCTCGATTATCAGGTATGATGTGTTGTCATATTGCCTTTTCGTCTTTTTAACCTGTTGATAGTTCCTGCAAGCCAGTGCACCAGAAGAAATCCCATCGCTGGAAACGGTCTTCAAGATCTATGAGAAGAGAATCGAGAAGTTGAGAAAGGATAAATTACATCAAGAAAAGAAGGATAATAAGGAGATTGATGTCCATCTCTTTTCATCACCTGATTCGCAGAAAGGAAAGAAAGATCTAGTTGATGTTGTAAGTTTTTTTGAAAAAATATTTTTTATTCTTGGTTTTAATTGGTTTTATAGATTATAAATGATCCGATATTAAAGACTTCAAATGAAATATCTTATAAATGGTCGAATCTTGATGTTGAGTTGTAGTATCTAAAGGTTAACGAGATTGTAAATAATAACACTAACCACAACGACAACGTTCTCTTTATAGTACGCGACATCAATAACCCACCCTTGTTACCTAAATTGCTACTTGCGTAGATCCGGAAGTCAACATCAACAATCAACAAACACCAACAAACAAACAACAATCATAAATCACAACAACAATAACAAGACTTCTATCAACTGATGGCGACTGACAAAGCTTCTTTACTTGCAAATGAGGGAGGACCTCGTCCATCTGTCCTCTATTCCACTGCTTCTTATATCATCGCAACCGGTAAGTTAGTCAAGTCTGATCCTGACCAATCCTAACACCATCTTTTCTTGGTTCTTAGAGTTTTGTGAACGTCTTGCTTATTACGGATTTGCTGGTTCTCTTGTATTATTCTTCCAAACGAAGCTTAATATGAGTAATGAAGATGCTGTCAATCAATTTTATGCTTGGAATGGGTTCGTCTACGTTACCCCTTTAATCGGTGGATACATTGCTGATGCTTATTTAGGACGTTATACAACCATTCTTTACTTCTCTTTACTTTATCTGGTCGGCTTAGCTTTATTTGTCTTTGGCTCTGTCCCTGGAGCGATCGTGCAAGGAGTGATCTTCACTGCCATGTATACCGTTGCCATGGGTGCGGGTGGAATCAAACCTAACGTTTCAACCATGGGAGCTGATCAATTTGATCCGAAGATCCCTCAAGATAAGAAGGAGAGCGAGCAGTTTTTCTCTTATTTCTATTGGTCGATCAACCTTGGCGCACTCGTCGCTTATTCGCTTGTTGCCTATGTTTGCCAATATGGGCTTCCATTTCTTGGTGGCGAAGATTGGGGATTTTTTGTGGGTTATTTAATTCCTACGATTATGATGTGTTTCGGTGTCGCTGTGTTCATGTCAGGCTCTGCTCGCTACAAGAAAGTCACCCCCAAGGGAAGCATCCTCTCAACCGTTGCTGGCATTCTCTACGAAGCTCTCATCACTCGCTATAACGATCGTAGTCCTACTGGTTTCCTATTAGATAAGGCAAATATTAATTATGGTGGATCATTCACAGCCAATGACGTGGAAGGTGTCAAATATGTTGCTAAACTAACACCATTCCTTGCTGTCATGATACCATATTGGGGTATCTATGGTCAAACAAAAACCGCTTTCCAAATTCAAGGGTGTCAAATGGAATCGAAATTAGGTGATTTCCAATTACCAATCTCAGCAATGAATATGTTTAATAATGTTGCAATCTTAATATTAGTTCCATTAACTGATCAATATTTATATCCCAAATTAAAAGCAAGTGGTATTAAATTAACAATGTTAAATAAAATTGGTTGGGGTTTTTTCTTTGCTGTTTTAGCCATGGTTGTTGCTGCATTAATTGAATTATATCGTATGCAAGAAGCACCATCTGCTGGTAATTATTTAAATGATCCTAGTGCCATTGATAATATCTCACCATGTCGTAATATTGATAATTATAATCCATATATTTATCAACAATGGTATGCTGGTGATGATGTTGATAAACCAACAAACTGTCATCAAACATGTTCTGATTTAGATGCGAATGGTCAATTAGATATTTCTTGTATTGATTGTGATAATATTCCTCAAATGAGTCATTTATCGATCTTCTGGCAAGTACCACAGTTTGTTTTGATTGGAATCTCGGAGATCTTTGCTTCCATTACATCATTAGAGTTCTTTTATTCACAAGCACCATCCAGGATGAGATCAGTGTCACAAGCGAGTAATTTATTTACAAATGCTTTAGGTTCTTGGTTAACCATTCCTCTCACGATCTTAGTCAATGTGAATCCTCGTCATCAATGGGTCACATCGAATGTTGATGATGGTAACCTTCAAGCATATTTCTATCTTCTTGCCGGTTTAATGACAGGTGCTTTGGGTGTCTTTTATTATTTGTCGAATGGATATGAGTATGCGGATCCTGCTCAGTTAGCCGCTCTAGATCATGTTGACTTGTCAGATGTTCATGTGAATTTACTTCCGCCAGAAGATGAAGATATGTAAAAAATCAAAGTTTGAGGGAAAAGGAGAAGAGTAAATATCCAGTTAGAACAGTTCCAATGCGTCTTTTTATTAGATAGTTAGTTGGGGATTTGTGTCTGGCATGAAGTAGTTGCTTAAACTCATGCTGTGTAGATTATTTTTTTTTTGTTGAAAATTTGTTGCCTTTGTCAGAGTTGCGTCATGTATATTTACACTCTTACAGTGACTTTATTGATTCATTGATTATCTTTTAGTAGTAAGTAATATTACTCATAAAAGAAGTTCAGTTTATAGGAAGGTTTGGCTGTGATGTCTTATTGAAAGAAATGGCAGAGAGTGTGGGTGGGCGGGCAAAGTGGTGAAAGTAGGAGAGAAGAATTACCAACTCACACAACATA
>VKHI01000020.1:75148-106991 GCA_015145745.1 Poterioochromonas sp. DS
GATGTACCTAAAATTTGGATGGTTTCAATGATTTTAAAAGATGAGGATTTTAATCGGTATGTCGGTAAGCCGAGGGACGTTGCAATAAAACAGTCAAACCTTCTTATTATTATTTTCAATATTTATGATCATGATCGAAGTAAATGACCTTGTTTCCCTAAACATTATTCAAGAAAACACTGGCAGAAGGAGAATTTCGTCCAACAGAGACACCATTGAGCGCATTTTGATTCATGAACGCCCAGAGAAACTAAAGCTTCAAGTCTTAGTTGACGCGTTTAACTCATTTCTTGATGTTGCCAAAGCTGGTTCATACCATTTTCCTTTGTTTGCACTACAAGATGAATTCGAAGTGAAAAGGATTATTTTTCCATATGATGGCAAAGATTGGTGCGGTACAGTGGATTGTAGAGTTGCCAATTACAATAAAAGAAATGTTCTCTTTACGAATATCAAACTTCCTAATGATGGATTTTTCTATGGATCTGATTATCTTGACGAAATCGACGATATTATTGATACAGAGGAGACTCAGTTTGTAGTTCAAAGCCTTCTTAATGTATTTCCTTCTGAGTTGGGAGTTGGTGATACAGAGGTGAACTACAAACTACAGGAGGGCAGGTTTGAAATTTATCAGTGGAACGACGATGGTTCCAAATGTTTGACGATTAAATTTGAATATGGAACATATGAGTGCTTCCAAAATAAGAAAAAATTTACACTGAGAAAGCTAAAACAGTTATTTGAGAAAACTCCAGAAACAGGCAAGCCTACCAGTGAATAATAATCTTTGCTATTTATTTTTTCTTAGTTTTTTATAATATAACTCATTCATTCGTTGTTCATTTTTGTTGGTTGCAAAGAAAGGTAAAAAGAAGAAATGATAACTCCTGAAAAACATCGGAAACAGATGAAAGTTCTCTCACGAAATATTATTCTCTACAGTATATTTGAGCAATTTGCAGTGAAGCAGTTAAACCAACTTATTACCAATTTCAAGAAAGAGTACATTCTCATTGGAACGACTGAAAGTTGAGGTAATGAACAAACACTTTGCTATACAAGGCGATAAACTAATTATTAAATATCAACTTAGTGCACCTCCATCATAGAAACCGAACGAAATTTGAATGACAGACTCGAAAGAGAAATTTTAAGACAAGAGCAAATGAAGAAATATAGATAAGAGGAAATAATTAAAATAGAAAAATTCAAATCTTAGTCAAATCAAAATCTTATTATATCTTCCAGGTCGTAGAATTTCAGTCAAATCGAAAGGTCAAACCTAAATTTGAATCGATAATATCCTTCTTTGCTTGTGAGAAGCTCTTTCTTACCGGTGAAGAGAAGGCTTTACAATCGCCCTGAAACAAGGAAGTTCAATATGAGTCGATTATATTAGAATTAAAGTTATGAAAGCAAATAGATCTATTATTCGCAAATATCGCATATTTTAATGTCCTACAGGTAATCTTCGAATAGCAGCATCTAACTCATCAGCATTATATAAATGATAACCATTAGAGGTAACAGAAGCCATTTCAACATTAATATTATTTAATTTATCTTCCATGACTTGTTTTAATATTTGTAATGCTAAATCTTCTGCCTGAGTTAAAGTTAAATCATCACGATATTTCTCTTGTAGAGTAATCTGAGCTCCTTCACTTCCTGCACCAATAGCCTTTGCTTTGTATTGGAAATATGTTCCTGAAGGATCAGAGAAGAATAACTGTGGACCAGCTAAACGATCAAAACCAGCGGTTAATAAGGCAACACCAAAAGGTCGAGACATCTTCTTCTCTCGATCTTCACGACTCTTACTTCCTTCACCAAATCCCAAAGCTAAATCGCAAATGGATTGGGTAAGAGCTTCGACAGCAATAGGCTAAACACCCAAGATGTGAAGAAAGTCTACTTAAGGGAAGGTGTCTTACCTCATCATAAGTGAAACGATGGTTCTGAGCTTCAATGCGACCATGATCAATTAGCGTTCTTCCATCTAAATTCCAAAGGTTAAACAGTGATGAAACCAACGACGTGAAGCTGACCTCCAATAAGACCAGAAACAGCAGCACCAATATGAGTATCGATTTCAAGGATTTTCTCGACAGAGGATGGTTCAATTAAAGAAGATGTCAGTCTCTTCTCAATAGCAAGAATGATTCCTTCCTTTGTTTGAATACCAACAGCTGTAGAGCCAAGCTTTACAGCCTCAATAGCGTATTCAACTTGAAACAGTCTAGTTCCATCATGCTTTAGAGAAAAGATGGGATTGAAATGCAATTTTCATACCTTCCCTCAGGTGAAAAGGTATTCACACCTCTATCATACTCACTTCTTGTCAGATACATGCTTGGAATAACTTTGCAATGAGAGAAACGATGAGATAATAGTAATAAAGCTTGAAAACTTTTTCTTCGATTTACTATGAAAATCTCGATATTTCAAAAACTCGGAATTCAAACTTTTAACCGAAGAAAATCAATTTTTTTATTCTTTATTTCTTTATTTGTTTAAAAGTTTTACGATTCAGTGAAATGTCTTTCTATTCTCTCGACATTTTCTTTTACAATAGCAAAGTTTTCCTGTAATGTTGATTTTAACTCTAACAAAATCGATTGATTCGATTGTAGATCGCTCGTAATCACCTTCACATCTTTTTCCAAACTATCTAATCGAGAAACAAAAGTGGTTGCATTCCAATGAACATTTTCTAATGTCTTAAGACGAAGAATAATCAAAGGTAGTTCGTGCACTATCGACTGTACTGCAGCGAATTGATCCACGAAGCTTTGAACTTTGTTGTAGATATTAACAACCTTCGTTGAACCACCATCAGGGGAATTTAATGAAGATGCTAATCCTTCAAGTTCCACCTTTAACAGAGAGAGTTTGGAGCGATACTGCTCAAGATTCGAATGATCAAGTAAATTCACCTTCTCTTCCAATCTCTGAACACTAGAAGTCAGAGGAAATGCAGATAAACTTTCATTCGATGTTAGGGAAAATCGCCCTTGTGTGTCATCAGATCCGATCATACTCTCGAGAGTAGCAATCTTAGATTCTAACTGCAGTAATCGCGTTGAGTAACTGCGAGAAATAGAATTTTGGATCATGAATAAGACTTGCTCTTTACTCGATTCTTCATCTTTCAAAGAGATTTTATCTAGTAGGTTCTTCAGAACATCCACCGACAAGCTTTCGGTTGAAGCGACCTTGTTCGACTCCCTCTTCAAAGCTTCGTGTGAAGATAGGCTTGAAGCTTCTTGAATGAGAGTATTTGTTTTTTCCTGTAAG
Source organism: Poterioochromonas sp. DS (assembly GCA_015145745.1). Classification (NCBI taxonomy): domain Eukaryota; class Synurophyceae; order Ochromonadales; family Ochromonadaceae; genus Poterioochromonas; species Poterioochromonas sp. DS. Next base: position 78,449 of record VKHI01000020.1, read on the forward strand.
ATAGACCAAACATTATCCTTCTGTTCTTGATGCACAACACTCATCTCATCTAGGTTAACTTTCAGCTCTTCCAGCTCTGACTTGAGGCGATAATACTTCTCCCAAGGCGATTCAAATCCTTTAGTTGACGATGTACTTGATTGATAATAGTGCTTTCCTGGTACAGGTGCCTTGAATTGATGGAAGTACTGAAAAGCATCCGCAGGATTTAACGACGATTGAATGATGTTCTCGTTATCTGTTAAAGCAAAAGCATTTGATGCTTCATTTCTTCCTAATTCTTCAATTTCATGACTTTCATAAATGATTTCTTGACCTATAGAGCCTGCTCGTTCGTAATGATCGGTCATCTTCTATCAAACAAAAATCAAAATTATTTTTCCATCACAATACTCAGTTACCTAGTTGCACAGTGGTCTAGATTGGAGTTGTGACAGTTATTTATTAATATCCTGTCAGAGAGTACAAGTACTTGAGAGAAGAGTTTGGCTGGATCTTGTGAAAAGATTAGGATGAATCATTTGAATTCTACATTTAATGGGCTTGCAGTGGCGCCATCTAGTCCTGCAAAAACAGAGAAAGGAAACCCTACATTAATGATTCAAAATCGTAAGATACCCTCATTTCCTTTGTCACCATTACTGAGCACTCCCACGATTAGAACTTCAAGCGATGAGAGCGGCTCGGGAAAAGTAAATATTTTTGAAGGTTTTTGTTCTCTTATTTACATCTGACGTAGGACAATTTCCACTATCTATTCTCTCGAGCAGGAAAAGAAAACGATCGAGCAGGTGAGTTCCCCCTCGAAAAGTAGTTTGTGTCACCGTGCCCCCTCCCCCTTAGATTTTACCGAAAATTTACTATGAGTTGCAGAAAATTCAAGATAAGATAGCAAGTGAAATACAGGAGGCGAATATCTACTCCAATGCGATCACGGAAATTGAACAAAATTATGGAGAATTCATTTATTCTGCCCATTTCTTTGATAATGATGATCAGTAAACTTCTATCCTCACAGTATTTCCGTACATCTGTAAATAGTGTCTTTATTATAATTTTTTTTTTAAAATGAACATTTACCAATTAAGGTGTACCCTTATTTCTATTTTCTCATCTATGAAATCGCACTCTTCGCTGCAGTTAAGAGCTGATAGATATTGATGATGATGATTTAAGTTGGTTTTGGGTGTATGAAAAAGACAAATATTAGAAACTTTGCAACCCAAAGTCCTAACAACCTAAACTCTCAAATTGTTTCTTGAACTGAACTTTGATCGATTGATGTTTTTGATGCAATGAAAGTTCTCAGCGTTGTAATCATATCATTGGCTTCCTTTAGCCAAGTATTATCCTCTTCTTTGATTGGTGAATTAAGAAAATTCTTTCAAACTATTGTGGAAAAAGGATTTCAAGAAGATTCACTGAATAAGCATACATTAGCTAAACTATTAAATTTATTTGATGGTAACCCAAAATATAATGAAAAAGGTGTTGAGTATCTTCTTGAAAAATTAGGTATTGGTGCAGATCAATCAATTACCTTTGATAAATTTCAGGAACTTGCTGAAAAGATTTATGGTGATCAAATCTCTGACGATCCTTTCCAACCACAGGAAATCCATTTAGCCCTTACATCAAAACCTTCTGAAATGAAGGTAATGTGGGCAACCATGGAAAATTTAGAATCTCCATTTGTTCAATACCAATTGTATTCGCCAAATATGGATTGGGAGGAAGGGAACCGCAAAATCTCGAAGCAAACTGCTCTGAACTTTACCTACACCGTGCCTGAGAAATGGTGGCCAGTTTTTGATGGTGTATTATATGACGTAAATATGGTGAATTTATCTTCTGAGAAGAAGTATTCTTATCGCGTTGGAGGATACGATACAGCGAATAAAACCATTCGCTACTCTGACGTCTTTACCTTCATATCCCCTCCAGATCACACCGATCCATCCCGAGTCACGAGAGCTTATACTATTGCTGATCATGGGACGTTTGAGTTGTTAGGTTTTGAGACCGTTAAGAAGATGGTTTCAATGATCAATGAATCGAATGCTTTGCATAATACTCGCCCTGACTTCATATTCGCTGCAGGTGATTTATCTTATGCTGGACTTTCAAGTGAAATCGCATTTTTAAATATCTCTAAGGAGGACGAGGTAATAAAACTCTTCTCTTTTCTTCTTTTCTTGATCTTAGTGTCTTTCTGTTAGTTTGAAATGATTTGGGATTTATTAGGTATTCAGAATCAACCGGTCGCTGCCAACATTCCTTGGATGGTAGGAAATGGGAACCATGAAAGATTTTATGACTGGGCAGCTTTCATGAATCGCTATCATATGCCGAATAATAATCCCACTTTACCATCGAATGGAGGTTTCTGGTACACCTTCACATACGGTAACATTCAGTGGATCTCACTTTCTTCTGAACACGATTTAGATGCATCTTCCGAACAATATGCATTTTTAAAACAGGCACTAGATCAAGCTGCTGCTAATCGTGATAATGTCCCTTGGATTGTTTTAACCATTCATAAGCCTTTATACTGCTCAGTGGATGGTTCTCCTTCTTTTAAGGATTTATTGGAACCTATCTTACTTGAGTACGACGTCGATCTTACTCTCACTGGTCATATGCATGCCTATGAAAGAATTCACCCTGTGAACCAAGGTCAAGTAACCGTCTACCCTACTTCAGAATTCGTTGTGGAGGGAGATAAGAAAAATATTGTCATTCAAAAGGTTGATACTTACCGCGCAACTGGCTTTGGTCCAGTTCATGTGATGCAAGGACACGCTGGAGGAATGCAATTCGAGCGATTTATTCAACCTCAGCCGGATTGGTCTGCTTTCAGAATGGCAAATGGTTTGATTCCACCAAATGTCTCATCTGATCATTCAGTTCGAGCTGAATGGAATAGACTTTACCCAAATGATGTTTTAAATTTGTTTGATGATTTAAATTGTGTTGGTGAAGAGAAAAATAAGCGATTATGTGAGATTTATCAAACGTTACCTTTATTAACTGAAAAGGAATTAAGCTTATCTGTTGGATTCAATTATTCTCATACATTTGGATTTGGTTATATTCAAGCTATTAATTCAACTCACTTATTGTATGAGATGGTCCCTAATGTTGATGGATTGTTGAATCATGATAAATTCTGGATCGTTAAGGATCACAAGGCTGTGAGTAAACGCACTACTATCGAGGTTTAATGAGTTTATGATATTTGATGCAAGTGGAGGTATTTGAAGATCATCTATATTAGTGTGATATCTAGATTTCTAATATTGACGGCAACAACAGTTGAGTATGCTAATTTTCATTTGGTTTCTGCTATCAGAATTAAATAGCAAGTAACGCTCTTAGTTCTTTGGAGCATTGAATCATGTAAGATAAGTTTAAGAAAGTTTTCTTGGTGATTTCCTCGTACGGCATAACGATTTAAAAAAATTGTTACTTTACAGTTCACAGGTGTAAGACCTATATTCGTTATATTATTATACTTTCACCGAATTCTCCGGTAATATGTTTATTAAAGATTTCATTAAAATCTTCTGGATGCATCAGTCGCTTTAGCTTTAGGAGAACGATTCTCTAGAAAAGATAACAAATATCTTCAGTGAATGCAAGTAAGGAAGTAACTGTGAATGAAAATACCTCATCAAACGGATCTTTCTTATAGTTGACATCTCCATAGAGCATTTGTAAGACTTGCGTAGTATTCTGAAGCAAGTGAACTTTCGTTTTATCTGAAAGAATGTCCTTAAGAATTTCATCTGGGGACTGTTGCGGAGTTGCATTTCTTCTTTCTTCATCCTCCCTATCCTTTTGAAGCATCATATCGATCGTTGTTCGAATATTTTCATCCATAATTGACTCATCGTGGGAGATCTCAATACTTGTTAAGTCAGTCGCGCCAAGTAAATTCTTTACTCTTTCTTCGGATCCTTCAATATTTGATTGAGTGCTCGTTTCAGATTCCCCTAAATGTGGAATTATCCCTTCATCGACCACAGCACAAACAACTACATGATTGACTGGACGTTCAATATGGGACCTTCGAAGCGGGAATCCAAAGCGACGAGATCGATACAGGCTCGTACCAGAAGACGAGTGACGATAAGATGTTATTCCGATGGCATAAAACAGTAACAAGAGTACAACCAGGTTCAGGTTCGTCATTTAGTTAATTAAAAGTTCTAAACGCAACGTCAAATTGAAAAATAAATGGATAGCTGCGTAAAATAGAAAAACAGGGAGATGTATGTCTTGGCAAATGACCGAACCCTTTGCATTTTCTGATGCGAGACATGTGGTGACATTAGGGAGGGGGAAGAATGGAACCTTAATCCAAGGCTATTTAAGTCAAAGAGACCAAAAGATATATGCGATTAAATCAGTTTCATGGACTCACGAGAAATATTGCAGTTTAGTGAAAAATATTCAAAGAGAAGCTGCAACTTTACAGCATATATGTAGGAATGACACAGAGAGAGACTCACTTCCAAATAATATAAGCCTATATCGATGTTACATAATTAATTATTTCGGTTTGGTAGAGAATCCATCAATCTCTGTCCCGAATAGCGTTAATCCGAAACCCATCTATATCTGTTTAGAGGCATGTTTAGGTGGAAATCTCTTTCAACATCTCCATCATAATGTTGACCCCAGTTTTCATCTTTCCCTTTTGCAATGTAGAGTTTATGTAACACAATTAGTTAATGTATTATTATATCTTTTCTCTATCGGTGTGATTCATCGTGATGTAAAACTTTCAAATATCATGATAAACAGCTTTGGTCATATTAAACTTACTGATTTTGATTCTTCGAAAGTGTTTGATTCTAATGATCGCTTTCAACGAACTTTGACTTTGATTGGAACTTTCCATTTATGTGCTCCGGAGATGTTAGTCTGTGCAGTGCAGCAATCCTCCGAAAGTGAATTTACTGGTTATAGTTATAGTATTGATTGGTGGAGTTTAGGTCATTTAGTCTATGAATTACTAATGAAAGATTTTCTTCCACTTCGGTGGCAAAGTCATGTGGAGCGAGGAGTTGACGGAAAGGTCTCATCAGGCACCATGACAGCAGAATATTGCCAAAGACTACTCAAGTTAATTAAAGATGGTTATCAAGATAATCCGCCTCATGGGCTCAAAGAGGATTGGAGCTACTACCAAAGTTATCGGATTCGCGATTTGATCGACAAAATTGAAGATAGAAAGGCGAAGGGTGCTCGAGACTTCACTTCATTTACTCTACTTCCGTATGAGTTCGATGAAAATGCTCCTCAAATACTTGCACATGCTGATGATTTGGTAAAGAGATTATTATCGATAAATCCCACTGATCGGGTCTTCTTCTCGTCCATCTCAGACAGGATGTCCATCGCTGAGGGTTCGAACTTACATGGTAAAAATCATAGAATACTTTCCGAGGAGAGCCTCCAAAGTGAGCTACAACACCCGTTCTTAGTCAAAGAACTCCTCTATCCCAATGATATTCGGGAAATTTCTTCTCCGCAAGAATATCTTCTTCGACTGGTCGAGTCTTATTCATTTCCTGTCAACGAAAAGATTGGTTTCTATGAAATGTTCCCAAACCAGAATGAGTTCAAGCAATCTCATGGAGTAATAACTACGCAAGAGAAAAGCAATTTAGATGAAATCACAGATGAGCAACAAGAACTTTTCAAAGATTTCTAATTCATAGATAAATTTCATCCATTGTATTTTTGTACATATTTAGTATACCAGTAGTTTGTGAAATGTTCTTCTTGTAAAATTAACCGGCCGTAATTTTACATTTCGTCTGATTTTCCAAAGAAGGCCTCGTACCGCGCTTTCGACAAATTTGTCCAATTCTCACTGAACCTCTCACATTTCATTGCAAGCAAGACAAAGCAACTCACACCAATTCATGCAAAGATCGTCAGAATGAATGAATTGGAACAGAGATATGTCTCCCTTCAACGGGAATATCAAGTCTTGAACTCAGAAAGAAATGGATTGAAAGGTAATCATAACCTTGACCTTCATATTGTCAGACCTTATGATCACCTTTCAAATTTATACCAGATCAAATTTCCACCCTCACTAGTCAGTTGCATTCGAATCAAGATCGAGTAGGAAGTGTCGAAAAACAGCTCAGTTTAAATGAATTCGAAGTGAAACAGGTACTGTGATTTAAGTAGTTTCATTGTTCTCCTCATCTTTGTCACAATAGAAAAATGCAAAAATTGAAGAATTGTCAGAGACCAACGAACAGTTACAATCTGTTTTATCTCGCAGATCTGATGAATGTGAACGGTAAGTTACTTGATTTGTTGAATGATCGAATTAACCCAATAACGCTGCTCCAAATAGACTTCGTGAGCAGTTGAAACTTCAATCAAATGAGCTTTTAGAACAACAAAAAGTAACAAAAGATTTACAAATTAAATTTACTGAATTGCAAAGTGAAATCATTCCCAAGCAATTTGAAATTTCGAAGCTTAGTCAGGAGAAGGAATACTTGCAAAAGGAACTTGACTTTCATCGTCAGCAGCTTTTAACAAAAGAAACTGAAGATAGACGCAATCGCCAAGACAGTTTTGAAAAGATTTCCAAGCTCGAGAATGAAATTCATTCAATGAAACATTCTTTAGAAGATGCGAAAAACAAGATTTCTATTCTTACGGTAAGTAACTTCCTTTGGCTCTTTCCTTGCTTACACACTTTAATGTAGGCAGAAAATTCTTCTCAAGAAGAAAAGATTCACCATTACATTCAAAAATTGAAAGAATCTGAGAATGAGACTTTACAACAACAATCTTCCTACGATCAAGAGAACACAAACTTAAAGAAATTAATGAATCTCTACAAAAATCATTTTGAGGAAGCAACATTAAAAATTGAACAATTAGAGAAAATGAATGATATCCAGCGCGAAAATTTCCGTCAATTTTCGGTAAAGAAGGAAGAGGAATCCCAAGGAAAGGTTCAAGAAGTGCACCGTCACAGTGAAAAGGAGAGAACTGAGCTCCTTCAAAGAATTTCGGATTTGGAAAAGCAATTAACTGAAGCCAGTGCTGAAAGAACTTTTGCTGGTAAACCTTATGAGATTATTGGTGGCAATACTTCAGCAGCTGCGACTTCCTTTGATAATCTTTCAATTACAGATGTTTATCATCAATTGATGCAAACTCAGCGAGAACTTATACAGGAGCAAACTAAGCGTCAGGAGACTGAAGTATATTTAAATCAGATTCTAAGAGATATTGAATCAAAAGCGCCGTTAATTGCCAAACAAAAGCGCGATTACCAGCGCATAGTCCAATCACACACCCAATTAACAGAGACTCTGGATGGTTACGTCGACGAAAATTCAAAACTTAAGGTCACTTTGCATGAGCTTGAAAATCGCTTTAATCAAGTGAATAAAGATCTTACCGTTGTGACAATGACAAATCATGACCTTATTCAGCAGGTCCAGAACCTTTTGAAGCAACAAACGTCGGTACTTGGCTCTAGTGGGCCACGGCTTCCTTTCGCTTCCCCTTCCACCGGCGAGTTTGGAAGTGGTGAAGTACGTGGTCATGTAGCAATGATTGAGGATGAGAATCCAACTGATGCACACGATGTTATCTCAACTCACCTTGTAAGCTTCAACAACATCGAGGAACTTCAAGAGAAAAATGTGCAATTGCTTCAAACAATTCGTCGCCTTACAACTGAGCGGGAACAGCAAGAAGCTCTTTTGTCACAACTTCAAGGACAACAGAGAGGTGGTAATGCTAATGTTGAGCAGTTTAATGATCTCGAAGGACAAGTTCAGGCTCTGCGAGCAGATCAAGAGAAGTCTGAAGAAATGATGAAAGTTCTTATTCAGCAACGAGACATGTATCGCTCGATGGTAACCTCAGGTGACTATTCTGCTTCTACGTCTTCTGTTCTCAGTCCTGCTCGAGCTTCGATTTCTGCGACCCCCTCCATGGCGTTGGTCTCGCAACATCAATCCCCAAGTAAAATTGCAGATGATCAGGAAGTTGAAATTGTTCAATTGCGTAGTCGATACAACACCTTACAACAAGAGAACGAAAAACTTAAGGATAGGATGAGTCGTTATGAAGAATCAGATGCTAGTCTTAATCAAGAACTGTCAAAAACCAAGGAAGAATTTATTCAAACGAAGATTCAACTATCAAGCCAGCAAACGGAGTACAGATTCTTAACAGAACGTTGCCAAAGATTCGAAAACCAATTAAAACTTGTGCAAAAAGAAAATATTGAATCATTGCAGCGTCGCTCTGAGCTGGAGGAGAATATTTTATCCCTTCAAAAGGAATTACACCAAAAGGATAATTCAATTCATGAATATTTCACGGAGATTCGACAACTACGCGATCAATACCGTCAGAAAGAAATTGATTACGAAGTGAGTAAGGCTTCAGAACAGCGTCTCGCCTCTCAAATTAATGATCTGAAAGAAGAGTTGAAACGTCATTCGCAACTGACGGAGCATCTGCATCGAATTGAAATCTCTTTATCATCTCGAGCTGAAGAAGAAAAGCAATTCCTTCTCCAGGAAAAAGAGGCCTTAAAGACAGCTTATGATTCTTATCGACGATCCTCTGAGGAAAAGCTTGTCGCCCTTGAGCAGTCGTTGAGAATCCAAGAAAGAGAAGTGAAGACTTTGTCGAATAAATTAGAAACTAAGGAGCAGGAATGTATTTCCCTCCAACGGTCTTTCTTAAATGAGCAATCCTTACATTCTATCGCAGCTGAAAGAATTCAAGCGCTGGAGCGTCAGATTATGATTCAACAAGAGAAGTTTACCCAATCAACGGGAACCACCATCGTTGAATCAGTCCTTGAAAAAGAGTTGCAGGAAAAGGAAATCCAATTATCTAAAGTAACGAATGAATTAGAATCACAGCGATCTTTAGTAAAAATGTCTGAGCAATCAGTTGAGCAATTCAAGAGAATTGCGCAAGCAAATGAAATTTTAGTCAAAGAATTAAAAGAAAAGCAAGAAGAAGAGAGTAAGCAATTTCAATTGCAGTATCAAACTATTGTTCAGCAATATGAGTTACTGAAGCAAGAGACTGCAACATCACAGTCTTCCTCGAACCAATTACTTCAAGACTTAGAGAATTCCCGACAAGAATTACAGCAGAAGTCTCAGCAATATTCAGAGCATCTCCAACAATTGGCGGCGACGATCCAACAGCTCACGCAAGAAAAGCTACTGTTGCAGCAAAACTACGAAGTTGTCAAGTCTGATGCAGATAAATTACAGCAAGCTTCGTTAGCTTCCTTTGAAAACTATGAAAGGGAACTACAACTTCATGCGGAGTCTGAAAAGAAGCTTCGAGAAGAGCGAGGTCAGCATGCAAAAACGAAAGAGAAGCTTCTTACTGCTGAAGAAAAGTTAGGAGTTCTCTCTGCTGACTTGATTAAGCACCAGCAAAAGGCAAATGATGACCTTTCCGCATCTAAGGCTGAAATTGTGCATTTGAACGAACTTTTGTCTAATCTTCAGCAGTCAAACGATCTATTACATCAACAGGTTCAATCATACGGACAGCAGGTCGAAAAATTCCAAAATGAAAGATATTCCTCCCTTTCAATTTCTAATTCCGAGACTGCGATGGTTTCCGATGTTGTTCCGGCAGAAGAAGTTGTGGAGTTAAGGAAAAATTTATCTGAGATGAGAGAGTTGTTAAGATATCTGAAGAGAGACAAAGAAATGTTGTTGACTCGCCTCAACGTAGTGGAGTCTGAAAATCATCGTTATTCCAACCAAATTCAGTCCTATGCGAAAACGATTGATGAACTTCGACAAGAGCTCAAACAAGAAATTGAGAAGAAAACGTTATCTGGATCGATTATCGGTTCTTCGTCCTCCGTCACGTTCCGCACTGAAGAGGAGTTCCAAATCCTAATGACAGAGATTCAACAATTGAATATTCTTCGCGAAAGCAATCTTCACTTGAGAAAGGAAAACGAAGAAATTCAAAGAAAACTGAAGCAATTGGGTCATGACTTCGAAGAAGAACAAAAGAAACTCGCCCCATTGCAAGAAAAGATTCGCAACTTAAGCAATGATAAAGAGGCGTTAGAATTAGCCAACGATCAATTAACAAATGACATTGCGTACTGGAAGAATCGTTTGCATGCCCTGGTTTCCCGCTACAATGATATTGATCCGCACGAGCATCAGCAACTCAAATCTCAGTTAGAGGAAAGCAAAGCTGCTGTTCTCTCCTTACAACAAAAGGTTCAGGAATTAGAAAACTCTCGAAATGAAGCCCTGAGTAGCAAAGAGAAAGAAATTGCCTCCGCTAAGTCAGCAGCTGAGGGTGCCGAGAAGAATGCGAACATGTTAAGAGAAAAATTGCGTCAATTCAAAGAGAAAAACACCTCTTTGGACGGACAAATCAAAGAATTGAATAAGCAAAATGCTGCAAAAGATGCAACTCATGTCAGTTTGGAACAACAGAATAAAGAAGCACAGAATAAAATAACTGAGTTGACTTCAGAAATCGCTGAACTGAAATCGAGCCTTCAAGCTTCACTCGAAAGCAGTAAAGCTGTATCCACGGCCGCAAGCGCCACTGCTCCGACGGCGACCGCAGATGCATCTGCCAAGACTGCTGCCGGTAGAGGTGCGCCCGGACGTGTAGGGGCGCCAGGACGCGGACAAAAGCGACCACCTCCTCCTTCAACTGCTCCTCCTATCTCTGTCCCCCCCACTGCTGACGTTGTAGAGCCTGTTGCCTCTGCCACAGTTGTGCCTGCTGATATTAAACCCCCTCCTCCAAGCTCAGCTCCTCCTGTTAATGTCGCTGCTTCAACTACAACTAATGAATCGGCTGTTGATGCTCCAGTGACAGCTGTCACTGCACCCGCTCCGAGCACTGTCAATCCGACTATCAAACCAGGCGGGATGAATGCCATGAGACAACTTCTTCTAAAGCGGAAAAATATGGCAGCCGAAGAGAAGAAGACTGCAGAGCCAGATGCTGTTCCTGTCAGCTCAACTGAGCCTCCAAGTGAAGACCAACCGAGAATCAAGAGAACTCGAGTTGAAGGGAAACCTACGTCGATAACTACCCCGTCTAAAGAAGAAGGCGCGGTTGTATTGGATGAGAAAGCAAATGTTGTGGACGAAGGAGAACCCTCCAAAGATGAGATGCAAGTTGAATCAAAGTTCGAGAACGTGAAACAAGTTGATGAAGCTCCTCCTTCCGCAGTTGTCAATGAAAAGGCTGTTGAACCCGCGACCACCGGTCTTAATCCTGCTGCGGTACCTTTTGCCCCATTTTCTAATCCTTTTGCTCGAACGCCAAGCGCCTCTAGTGTTCCAACTTCATCGACCTGGAATAATAATCCCTTCGGAGTTACTGTCAATAGTGGTAATGCCCCCACATCTTCGATTTTTGGCAATACTGCTTCTGCTTCGACTTCTATATTCTCCGGGTTAACACAACCATTGACCACTATCCCAGAAAGTGCAACGGATGCGGAAGTACCTCCGATCAGCGAGGAAGGCGAAGCTGATGAAGAGTTGGTAGAGTCTCAGGGTGACGCTGTGGTGACTGAAGAAGAAAATAATGAAGAATCACAACCTGCACCACAACCTATCCTTAAAACAACTTCGAAATCCATCTTTGGAGAAGCTCCGATCGGAGGGGGATTTGGAAGCTTTGCAACGCAGCCTTCCACTTCTACATCAATCTTTGGACAAGCCAAACCAACTGCTGGCTTTGGTCTTTTTGGTAGTGGTTCTAACCCAAACCCCGCTCCCGCGAGTGGTGGATTAGCAGGACTCTTTGGGTCGAAGCCTGCTACTACCTCTGTTGCACCCATCGGTTCGCTATTTGGAGCTAAACCTGCTGGTGGTGCTTCAATTTGGGGTTCGAAGACAGAGAACACTACTCCAACTGCCTCTACTTCCGCGGTTGGTGGTTTCTTCGGATCTCAAGCTACTTCGAATTCGAATGTGGCACCAACTAACAGCAATCCGTTCTCTTCCTTCGGCTCTTCGAATCCTCAAACTCACCAAGACCCGACGAATGTTAACCAAGAGGATGAAAATGCTGGTGACTCGTCTTTGAAAGAAGAGGCGGAGGCAAACTTTGAGACTCTGGGTGAGGATTCAGTTGAGATGGAAGGAGGGGAGATTGAAAATCCTGATAACAACAATGTTACTCCGAATCATCCCACTGCCGCAGTAGTCAATAATAACCCTTTTTCGGCGTTGAAGGTAAGAAAGACCTCAAACTAATTGTAATACCCCTCTGATATAGGTCCTGTTGTGACACCAAATCCCCTGTTTGCTGCTTAGAATATTCCCGAGTCAAAAAAAATTGAGCAAAGAGCCTTAAGATTCGGTAACACCCTAACTACTACACCTAAACCAACCCCAGCCAACCCACCTGCCACCGCTCCTCAAACAAGAGGTGCTGTGAGACGATTGAAAATTACCAACAATACAAAGGTAACTCATGTGAAGAGATGTTTTTAGTATTTTCTCTTAATCCATGTTTTACAGGGAAAAGCTGCGACAACCCCAACTACTCCTGGCGCGGACGAGATTCAGACAAACACTGAAAAGGAAGAGCAAAGTTAAAAGCATTTGTTGTCGCCTTGATCTTTTTGTGTTTTTTTTCCCGCTGCTTATTGACAACAATTATCTTCATTCTTTCTTACTACTCTCATAACATAATAATTTAAAAACAGATGATTTTCCTCTCCTGTCGCTATTTAGAATTACAAATGGAATAAAGTAACAGGTTATCCCTGGTTTCATTGGTTAGTTAGTTCGAAGGCGGTTGATATCTGCTGATACAATGTGATTTAAAATCTTTCAACGTTCAGAGTTTTCGAGGGGTCGAGCTTGACCTATTTGATATTTCTTCTGTTGTTGATGTTGTTGGAATTGCTTGTGAATTTCTTGAAAGGAATGCTTTTCTTCTTCTACTAGATCCAACAGTTCCGATATGCGATTTTTCAAGGGATTGACGAATCTTGAAGGTTCCCCAACAGTTGTGGTTTGAACAGGAGTTACTTCATTATGAGTTATGTTGGGTTTAGTTGGGATTTTAATGGTTGCAATAGATGACGGAGGTTTCACCCAAGGTTTGGGAATAACTTTTTGATCCTCATTGACATCTTCGTCATCATTACGATTGATTCTGCTACTAAGTGAAGTTAGTAATGCTGGTTGATTAATCATGTTTTGTGATATTTGCTTGCGATGTTGGAGAAAACTGCTTCTCCTAACATTATCACTATAATTCTCGTCATTAGAATTTGTGTGTTCGAGTACTCCTTCCACTTTATTGCTGACTCGGTTGAGTTCAGTCACTTGTAGCGAGGATGATGACGTCGAAGAAGATGGTCGTGGTGAGAATGATATCTGATGAACGATTTCATTTGCAGCGTCTTTCCTTCCTTCCTCAATCTGATTTGTAGATGAGGAGAGGTAGAGCCCATGCAGTACATGTTGGAGCTCTTGACTGTCAGTAAAGGAAATCCAATCCGTTGAATGGTGAGCCGATGAGGAAGTGACATGAGGAACAACTCCTTCCACTTTTACTTTCGATGATGGAGAAGTTGAGTTGTCATTATGACTTAGAAGTCGTTGTTGAAGTTGTTGCTTTTCGTATTGTTGAAGTTGATGTTGAAGAAATTTGTTTTGTTTTTTCAGTTGTTTTATCGTATCTTCGAAAGATTCTTTTTCCTCCTGTAAACTTAGATTCTTGGAGACTAAAACCTCGATTTTCTGATTTCTCAAGTTCTCTAATTGTTGAAACATTTTCTTTTCATTTTGAAAGTGATTTAAGATACGATTCCTCTCTTTCCTCATGAGATTAAACTTTTGCTGCAACGATGTAATTAAATTCATGTAAATTAGCACTTCTTTGTAGTGATTGTTCGTTGGGGGATGAAGTTGAATAGGAAGATTAGTCGAGGTATTGGTATTTCCTTCCGTATTGTCAGACTTTGACTCCGCTTCGTTTTCATTTGATGAAGGAGATCGATGAGATGGTCCCTTGACATTAGCGGTCTTTATTGGCGATAAGGTCTTCAACTGTTGTAACTGCTCGTCCTTCTCTTTTTGAATCGCTGCTTCACTGAGCTGAACTGTACAATCGTTGCAAAACCACTCTCCTTCAGGTAAAGTAAATTGTCCTCCCTCTCCAACGACCCCAACACAGCGTATGTGGAATTTATTACCACAATTTCCGTCACAACTAAAGAGGAAGCCTAAGTCCTCATTAGTCAAATGCTTCAGATTTTCTGTTTCGTCGGCATTTAAACCACAAATTGCACATCTTTCCACCACCGCTTCCTCCTCTACTTCCTCTTCCTCCTCTTCTTCACTTTCATCCAAAGCTCCTTGATCTTGATCTTGATCTTGATCTTGATCTTGATCTTGATCTGGATCTTCTTTTTTCTGGAAAGAGTTGAATCCAAGACCTCCATCGTCATTTACGACCCTTCTACACATATGACACAAGGAAGTTGAATAATTTGTCGAAAATTCATGGCTAAACTCCGCGTTATTATTCGAGATAGAGCTGGAGGAGGTGGCAGAATGGGATGAAGAGACTTGATCATTCCTTAAGTCACTGATTATTTGATTCAACGATAAGACTTGATCCTTAAGTTGACTTATTGTATCTTCTAGTTCCTTTGTTTGATGAGTTGCATCTGCGGAGATCTGGTTCGCCAGACCAGTTGTGGATGCAAGAGAGTTGATCTGGGGAGTTATCTTGATTAACCTCGCTCGTTCTCCGAATTTTAAGGTGCTAATTGTTTCTGGTATATGATCTTTATTTCTTGATACTGTAAGGATGATAATAGTTTTGGAATTACCTCCCAATGAGTTCTGTAGAAGACGAGTGAGCTTTGAGTCACGGTAGGGGATATGTGCACTCTCTCCTCCCAAGGTACTGTTGGCAGTGATTGCACTCTGTTGCTCATAGCGCACTGCTAACGTGCCAATAACTTTACTCAGAGCTGATAGCGATTTATTTATGAATTTGGCTTCTTGGAATCGCTGGCCAGATGCTTCGGTCTTTCTTGCCATCTCACTACCAGCAAGGTCGATGATTGAAAGCTTGCTATGAAGCTTTCTCAGTGATTTAGTAGTGGAAGTTAAAGAGAGGGATGCTGCTTGTGAAGTTGGATATTGATATTGGATGAGATCGATGAGACAGCACAGATGAGAGCGCGAGGAATATTCGTTCATTCGATGACTTCCGACCATTCTCTTCTTCAGAGCCACATTCAAGTACTTCTGAAACTCTTCGAATGATTGAATAGTTATCTCTTGTAAATTCTCTACGAAGATGGTACCATCGGAAGACTGTCTAATGGCAAGTGCGTGGTAATCTTCGCTGAGACAAGAGGAACTTGGTGCAGGCTGTTTGTGAGGTTGATAATGGACTGACAGTAAATCGTGCAATTTTTCATGGTAAATTTCAATAAATGATAACTTTACAATGGTTTGCTGCGTAAGAAGCTTCTGTGCCTCTGATGACGTGTCTATGGAGGAGGACGTGATTCTATTGAAGATATATTCTACAGCTCTTGGAAGCAACCCTCTTTCCTCTTTGTCCCCTCCTATCACTGTGTAAGTCTTTCCAGATCCAGTTTGACCGTATGTAAAGAGCGTGCAATGAATCCCTTTGAATAAATCTTGCAACATCGGTTCCAGAGATTGTTCGAAAATTTCATGTTGGCTGGAATTCTCGAAAACTTGATCTATAGAAAAATTAGTCTTGTTATTGACACTGATTATTGGGGAGGATTTGTCTGGAGGTTCCTTTGTTTGATTGACTTGGGAAGAATCATTCGGAGTGACAACTTTTATGAAATCCTCCTCAGAATCCTCCAATGGATTCTCTGACCGATTCGATTCGTTTTTTCGGTCTTTAGACCTTAATCTACAGCAAACTTGAATGTGATAACTCATCGCCAACTTAATGAAGAATATTTCCACATAAGAAGCTGGAAAGATAATAAATGTTTGAAACGTTTTCCTGTTAATTATTGCGCTGCTCTATCACTCTAGTTAAGGAATTGTCTACTTTGTATTTTTATACTACGCACTTATTTGCTCTATTTTGCTTGCAGTTAAAGATCTTGGAGGAGTTGTTACTCACTCCATCATCTATCACCTTCATTTTTGAGAGCGATAAATTAGCCTACTGGCATAATTTATCAGCTCGTCATTGCTTACCATACTGTTTGCTTTGCTTACCTTTGTGTGCTTTGTCTTCCTCATACTCGGTGTTTCTCAACACCACCCTTACCATTGGAAGAGTTACTATCTCTTCACCCCAGGTCGTGTAAGAACCAACACGAGCTGATAAATTAGCTGACGTATTGACCTTACCCTTGTATCTGTATTACTACCATGAGTGGCGTACCTAATGCCTCTACTCATGTCCTGCGTGTAAAGCTCACAGGCGATAACCTCTTTGAGTTTCAAGCCGAGCTTTATGAAAACTGCGGTTCCTACGATGATGCGGGCACAGAAGTCCGGACTGGACGTCGAGTCCCGATCATTGAGCCCGACAAGCCCGATGAACCAATTGTCGAGTTTAAGACCAAGAATGGAGGAACTGCAAAGGCTCGACGCTCACTTACTTTCACGGAGCAAGAAGACTACAGAAGAGCTATGTCTGAGTACAGGGAGCGGAAGTTTAATTACAAACGTCACTGCAACCTCTTGTTCCTGCTGATCACTAACAGCTTATCCGAAGCCGTACTCCAGCGCATACGCCTTCAGCCTGAGTACCGCCAACTGCTATCGGGGAGTGATGTTTTAGGCCTATGGAGACTTATTAAAAACATTTACATGTCGGTCAGCGGAAACTCCATTGCGCAGCTTAAGACGAAGTGGCAAGGCATCCATCAAATTGATGCGGATACTGGTCGAGTTACCCCTTTGAAAGACCACCTAACCCGCATCGATGGCTATGTGACTCTTCTCAATGGGTTTAGAAACCATCTGACTATGGCTCAACTTGAGCACGACGAAGAGGGGTCATTCTCTGAGTCCAGTCCGATAACCCTTGAGTCTATCCCAACTGAGCGTGACTTCCTACTTCAGTTGGTCAACTCCCTTGCACCTAATCGGTATACTATCCTGACTGCTCCGATCATTACTGGTGCGGTCACGGATAAGACCTATGAGCAACTTAAGGCCGATCTCCTCAAGCTAGAAGAGAGTGGTCAACTAGGTCCCACAAATGCCGGACCTCCACTCGTTGCCATGGCTAAAGTGTATCCCTCCAAAACTCCCAAGAAGGAAGTAGGCAAACGCAAGTTCACTGAGGAAAAGGGTAGCAAGGAAAACAAGAAGAGACGTATGAAGACAAGTGTGTCTGACCCTAATTTCTTATGCTTCAATTGTGGCTTACCGGGGCATTATCCTAAGTTCTGTCCTTTACCCCCGGTGAAGTGTCCCAAGTGCGGTCGGAGACACCTTGAGAAATTCCACAAAGAATCCGATGGAAGAAATGGGAAAGCCGATGCGGTCAATACCACTGCTCGCCTAGTCGTCGAGACCTCGAATACTCCCATGGGCAACCGAGGACGATGATTTATGCTTAAAACTTTATGCAATGAATTATGTGAGAGATGACCCAACTATAATCCAAGTGGATTCAGGGGCTGGTATTACGATCTTTGCATCTACTGATCTAGTGAAGGACAAAGCTGAGGAAATTATCCCAGTCACTGATACTTATGTGAAGGGAATCTCAGGTCCTTCCCTTAAGGCCACGCATAAGGGGGTATGCAAGGCCATCGGAAAGTTTTTGATTGTCCCTGGCCTACAGGATAATCTTCTGTCTGTACCAGAGACTACCAAGCAAGGCCTATTTATGGTCCACTTTGATGGGGATGAATGTGTATTTACGCACAAGCATCTTGATACGGTGCCCCCTATTATCGTCAAAAGAGTAGCAAATGCTTACCCTATGACAATGGCTCAATTTGATGAGCTGCTCACTGTGAGCTATCGGGCTTATTGCTCAAAAGCCGAAGATGAGGGCACTACGACCCCAGGCTTGAATGAGACATTTTTCTCGAAAGAGCAAACTCAACGGGCTAAGGAGGTAAGATCATTGCACTATGCACTCCTCCATCCGTCCGACAATTCGCTAATTGTGGCTTTGAAAAATGGTCTGATGTTAGGCACTCGTCTCACTGAGAGCGACGTAAAGAATGCCGCTAAGATTCTAGGCCCTTGCATTCATTGCATGGCTGGAAAGATAACACGACCTACCTATACTACTTCCATGGCCGAGCCGGCTAAAAGTGTAGGCGCCATAGTACATTGCGACCTATATTGTTTTAAAGAGCCAATCATTGGTAACTCTAAATTTGCTCTCATAAGCCTCGATGAATTTTCGGGATATTTATCCTACTATCCGCTTGGGAATAAATCCAAACAAACTATACAAGACAATGGCTTCTTTAAGCTAGTCGGCAAATATAAGTCATATAAGAAGGAAATCACCAAGATAGAGACGGATGCAGAGACAACTCTTGCATCATGCGAACCTTTCCTTGGTAGCTTGGGTATACAGCTTCATCAAGTACCACCTTATCAACATGCACAGCGCATTGAGAGATATGTCCGCACTATCAAAGATAGAATTCGATGCGTCCTGGACCAACTGGTCTATGAGCTACCTAGCTTTCTAATCGGGGAGCTACTACAAGCGGTCATATATTGGCTTAACACTATGCCTAACAGCCTTCATCCGACCAGGAGCCCTAAGGTCATCATGGAAGGCGTAAAGCTGGATCTCAATAATACACGGACTGTTCCGTTTGGTCAAGTCTGCATGTTCCACCATGCTGGCCGACTGAATACGACCAAGCGAGAACCTAGGTCTGAACTTGGCATAACTCTTGGGCCGTCAGAGTTAACCTACAATGCGGTTCGATGCTATCTCTTCAAGGAGAAAGTCGTAGTAGTGCGAAGCGAGTATACTCTCCTGGACCGCATACCTACAGATTTCCCCTTTGACATGAAGAAAAATCGGCAGAAGTCAGCTGCTAACCTTGCTGACTACTTATTTCTCAAGGATTCGCCGAGAGGCTTGGTACCACAGCATACTGCTGGTTATGAGGATGATCAAATGCTAGTCGTAGAGGAACGACCAGACCCCTTCCCAGCTGAGCCAACCCTTGAAGTCCCTCCTCCAATCGAGATGCCTGTGGGAGACTCTCCTTTACCTGAGCCTATACCTGATGCTCCTCCCATAGAGAGTCCCGAGTCTTATGCGGAGGATGATCCAACCCCTAGCATATATAGCCCAGAGTTATCGGACTTCATGGATAAGATGGAAACCACTGATGAGTCAGCTATGCCACCTGAAAGGGGTACTGTCCCTATGGAGGTCACTGATCAGGTGCCATTAGCCGATAATGCGGAAAGCCCCATACCTGAACCAACTAAGCCTACTGTGACTCAACCATCTAGTCGATACCCTCAGAGGCATAGAAATACGGACTGGAAAAATATCAAACAGACCTTGGATCAACCAGAGAAGGTCTTCAGAGTCTCAGTCTCTGAAGCGCTCAATGGGCCTTATGCACAACAGTCTAGGGAGGCGATCATCGAAGAGATAAGAAATATGCTATCCTATCAAGTGGGTCACTACGTCAGATCTGAGCAGATCCCGACGCGCTATCGCAATAACCGCATAGGTTGCTTCATGTTCCTTAAGCACAAAAAGAAGCCGGATGGTCGCTATGATCGCACCAAGGCTCGCATGGTCAGCCTCGGTAACAAGCAGAGGAAGCACTTGTATAGCATCATATCATCCTCAACCGTGTCCTTAGCTGGAGTCTTCCTACTGATGAACTATGCTTCATATCTCAAGGCAAGGATGGTCACCTATGACATTAAAGGGGCATTCCTCCATGCGAAATTTTCACCCGATGATGAGCCAATCTATCTAACTATCGGTCGGGACATAGCCTCTATTTGGGTTACGATCGACCCCAGTGCTGCTGCATTCCTCACGGAGAAGGGTGAACTGATCCTATGCTTAGACCGCTTCATCTATGGGCTAAAGCAATCCCCATACAAGTTCCAACAACTACTACACCAAGTCCTACGAGAACTAGGATATGAAAGCTGTATGCATGATGAGTGCATACTAGTGAAGAGAGTCAAGGGTGGGGGTATCAGCCTACTATCAACCCATGTCGATGATATCTTCCAGGTTGCTACGCATGATTCCCTCATCGATGAGCTTCATGCGCATCTCATCAAAGCCTTTACCCAAGTCACCTTCAACCCCAAAGCCGATGCCTACCTAGGCATGTCTATCAATACCTCCGATGACCGGCATACCATTAAGCTGAGCCAAAAGGGTCTCGTAGAGGAGATTATCGATAAGTTCCTCAAAGATGGCTATGGGGCACTGAGTACTCCAGCAGAGGCTGACTTGTTCGATATCGATAAGGAAGCTGACCGGATCGATGCGAGTGATAATAACTTCCTATCCATAGTTATGAGCTTGATGTACCTAGCTCGCTTAACTAGGCCGGACATCCTACTGCCTGTGTCCTATCTGGCCTCAAGAGCTCATTGTCCAACTCGTCAGGACTATGCGAAGCTAGGACGGATCATCCGATACCTGAAGGGCACTAGTGATGACCAAGTGACCATCGGATGCGACGACCTTCAGCTCTACTGTCATTGTGATGCGAGCTATGGGATTCATGCGGATGGTCGGTCTCACACAGGTTACATCCTAAGCCTAGGTACATCCCATTCCTATCTTCATGCGAGAAGCTCGAAGCAAAAGGTCACTGCGATCTCATCCACCGATGCGGAGATACTTGCCGTGGCGGATGGGCTTAAGCAGATAGTGTGGCTTAGACACCTCATGCGAGAAATTGATGTCGAGCCAGTGCGGGAAGTTATCCTATACCAGGACAACCGCAGTAGCATATGGATGCTGACTGAGCCGACTCGCTATCGGAGGTCTAAGCATATCCTCATCAAGGTCAGCTATATAAAAGAGAAGTGCGCTGAAGGTGCGGTCAAGTTTGAACACTTGCCTACTGACCAGATGAATGCGGACTTGCTCACTAAGCCGCTACAAGGCGAACTCTTCCGACAACTTAAGCGGAAAATCATGAGAAGTTAATATATTATTTATCGGATACCTCTAACTTCTTCTATGCATAGGTAAAATAATTTTAAGCCGAAAAAAATCAAAAAATGAGATCTTGGAAGACTCCGTACACCTAGCGCCGCTGAGCTTTGGGAACCGAGATTTCCCGAACTTGAAGGGGCCACCACAAATGTACCACGCGCCTGCCACAGTCCCAATGGTAGTTTTACGGTCTCCCTACCCGAGCATTTTTAAAAGTGTAGCTCCTATTCACGGAGGGCGCACTAAGTACCTCCTGGGGGTGGGTCTCGAACCCGCGACCTGAGTAATACCATCCAACACAGTAACCACTGAGCTGGACACTCAGTAGGGATGGTCAAAATTCTCAATAGAAAGGTACCTGTCGTGACGCTGGCAGTGGTCTCATAGAGAAATAAATACAAAAGAATACAAAGGCGACTAGAGTTTAGATCAAAGGGGCATGTTAATTATTGCGCTGCTCTATCACTCTAGTTAAGGAATTGTCTACTTTGTATTTTTATACTACGCACTTATTTGCTCTATTTTGCTTGCAGTTAAAGATCTTGGAGGAGTTGTTACTCACTCCATCATCTATCACCTTCATTTTTGAGAGCGATAAATTAGCCTACTGGCATAATTTATCAGCTCGTCATTGCTTACCATACTGTTTGCTTTGCTTACCTTTGTGTGCTTTGTCTTCCTCATACTCGGTGTTTCTCAACACCACCCTTACCATTGGAAGAGTTACTATCTCTTCACCCCAGGTCGTGTAAGAACCAACATTTCCCCCTATTTTTTAAACAATTTCTTAATTAAAATGAGGGTTTTGATTTTCTCTATTTTTCAATAACTCGAACTAGTCGTTACTTTCCGGTTTATCGAGCGCACTCTCATCAATTTCATTGATTTCATCAACGTTTATTTTGTTAAATCACTCCTCGTTCAGGACTCAGCAAAGATATCATGAGTTTAGAGGATAGCTTTAATGCAGTAGCATTCAGCCACATTGATGAGATTGTAAAGACCCCATCCAAGACTCCCTCGAAGTCGAAAGATGGCGAGTTCAATATCTCCACCATCCCATCAACAACGAAGAAACTGAATTATATGAACTCTTCTTTCCATGAAAACCAGTCTTTCGCGAGCAAAGCAAGTTCTATGGCCTCTGTGACATCTCAATTGAGTCGAAGTACAAGTGTCGCTTCTTCTTCGCTCAACTTGGGTAACTGTACCAGTGTGGAATTACTCCAGGGCAAAATCGATCACTTGGAAAAAGAGCGATTGGAATTGAGTCTTCAGTTGCATAATCGCTCAGAGAAAGAGAGAGCAAATAAGATTAAATTAGAGCAATTAGAAAACTCAATCAAGTCACACGAAGAAAACAAAAAGAAGCTCATCATCGAGGTTACGAAGATCACGAGCGAAAATCAACTGTTAAGATCCGAAAAGAATGATTTACAGAGCGAAATTACGAGGCTCATGAAAGAAATTCAATCGGTTAATCATTTTGAGACGAAAGACCTGTGGCAGAAGATGACGAATCTTTCTTCTGAGCTGAAGAGAATTGAGAAAGAATTGATTAGTAACAATCAAGAGAAAAATAATCTCCAAAAAGAAAATGCGAAATTATTGTTAGAAAGCCAGATCAATCAAGAGCAATCGAATCTATTGACACTTGAGATCACTGAATTACGTCAGCAGCACCAAGTATTACAACAGGAGTTTGAGAGCGTACAAGCTCTTTCGGAAGAACAAAAGAGAAAATGTGATACCATGCAAGAAAATATCCAAAATCTTTCAGTTGAAAATCAGAATCTATTGCAGCAGATGACGTCACTCACAGAACAAAACGTGACTCTACTCGAAGACAACCAACGACTATCGTCAGAGCTTAGCGAGAAATCCCAGCAATTATTGGAGACATGTGAAGCTTTGACTATAGCTACAACCCCGAAAGAAGAGGAGAAGATTGTTGAAGAAGAGGAAGTGATGTCTGAAGAGATTGTTCAGAAGCTGCAATGTCAAGATGATGAGATTTCGGTCCTGCGACAACAGATCCTTGAATTAAAAGATAAACTCTTTGAAAATGAAAGAAAACGTAAGCAATTACATAACAAGTTGCAGGAATATAAGGGTAATATCCGGGTTCTTATTCGCTGCCGACCTTTCCTCGCCAGTGACATGGAGGAAGAACAGGAACAAGCCCTTATGATCTTCCATGAAGATAAAAGCACTCTCACTGTTCTCCACAACAATGGCAATGGTCGAGTTCCTAATCATCAGTACTCTTTTGATCATGTATTTCAGGAGAGTTCTACTCAGGAAGATGTGTATAAGGAAGTCACAGATCTCGTCCAATCAGTTCTCGATGGTTATCGAGTTTGTATTTTCTCCTACGGACAAACCGGCTCCGGAAAGGTATGTTCCATTGTATTTAACATTGATTTGAATAAGTTGATTGTGTTCCTTCATTAGACCCATACTATGACCGGAGAACGAGTTGGGCAGAACAGAGGTATCATACCTCGAGCCTTCGAAGAACTGTTGGATCAATCCAAGCAGCTCAAAGGAATGGGTTGGGATATCAATATCTCGTTGTCTATTGTGGAACTTTACAATGAAGAGTTCAGGGATCTTCTCCTCCCTTCTCACAAGAGCAACCACCAAACTAAGTCGGAGAGCAACAAAGAAAAGATAAAGATTTCCTACCAAAACAATCGCACTATGATAAGTGGTTTGACGAATCACACTATCGCTCTAGATGATCACGCGGGCGCCTTGGAGCAGTTCCATCGCCTTCTGGACATATCCAGTCAAGCAAGAACGACAGCAAGCACAAACATGAATGAATTTTCTTCCCGCTCTCACCTCATCGTTCTCATCGATTTTATTGGCAAGCATACAGTTTCTCTCAACAGCACGACCAATGATGCTCCTCAAAACCGTCGCTCTTCCTCGGTTCTTCCTCAAACTCAAGCTCAAAGTGTTATTATTGGAGGCTTGAAATTATGTGATTTAGCAGGATCGGAACGATTAGATCGTACCAATACCTTGCATGATCAAACAAGACTCAAGGAGACCGTAAACATCAACAAGTCTCTTTCTTGTTTGTCTGATGTCTTTAACGCAATCAACAACAAACAATCACATATTCCTTTTAGAAACTCGAAATTGACGATGCTATTACAGGTAAAATTTTTGAGAAAATAGTCTGATTTCTGTACTTATAAACTGAATTAGGATTGCTTATCTGGTGATGGAAAGTCATTGATGTTTGTTAACATTTCTCCAACAATGGCTTCTCTCAATGAAACAATTTGCTCCTTGAGATTTGCCAATCAGGTATGCCAAGCAATTATTTACGAATATCTAAGACTAATTCTTTCGTACAAGGTGAGTCAAGTGGAGCTAGGAAAGGCTCAAAAGAATATTTTCACTACAGCAGCACTGATTCCTCAATCAACTAACAGTGGAAGTATGCCTACTACAGAGATCCCTCAACCTCCAACCAAATCTGTGAACACTTCAAGTCATAGTCAGCAAGAGAAAGAACGACATGCTGTAGCAACTCTAACCACCTTTACCTCCTCTTCTGCAAATTCCTCAAACATCACAACAAGCAAGCCGTTTAGTAAGCAATCAACTGTGGTACCCGAAGCAGCTGAGGAGGTACGCAATGACAATGTCGGCCGTATAAAGAGCGTAAGCAATCGCTCTGTAAGATTTGAACAAACCCGTAACTTCGATCAATATCAAGAGACTGAAAATATTCCGCAAAACATCCTGCTTGATCATCAGCAACATCACGTAGAGGTCACAAAGGATGTAAACAAAGTCACAAATGTTCTCACCTCAAATTCGACATTTATCAACAATGGAAGTCCTGTGAAACCCTCATCTGCCTTATCTACTGCTAATTATTCCTTTTTAAGCAATGGAAAGCCAGTCAATACCTCCAACACTTCTATCGGCACTATGAATGAAAAGCTGCAAAACTATTTGCAACTAAAACAACGTAATCTTGGAACGTCTCAACGACGAAGTTCAGTTCTACAAACTAATACAAGCCTACTCAATCCAGCAAGAAGTAGTCTATTACCCAGCAGCAGTGGCTCAGGATTAGATACTTCTGTGAGTTTCATTGGAAAGAGAGATGTCTCTCAAATTGTTCACGAAAGATCCTCATTCACAGCAGATGGTGCCATTATTAAGAAAACAAGAGTGGACTCGAATAACAGTTACGCAGTAAATCTTACGAGTCTAAATGCTAATACCAACAGCAAGCGATACAACTGGCGTTAATCCAAGAATATCGATCTTTCTCTAGTTTGTAACTTATTTTCCCAAGTAGCTTTTTGTCATTTTCTGTCTTTCCCCCCACATCTCCGCTACCACATTTCATCTGTTTCAATTCTAATTGTAAAGTAAAATACTTCATTCTATGTAAGTTCGAGGCTTACGAAAAGACATCTATTATTTCCAAATATTTGAGAAATATTCAAGAAATGTGAAACTCTACTCTTGGACAGAATGTGCTACCCCCGGGGTAGCACATTCTGACCGCTAGCACATTCTGTCCAAGACTGAGGTAGTTTTGAAGAATCATCGTAAATTAAAGTTATCAACAAGCCTGTATTATCGAGAGTTCAAAACTTTCGATAGTAGGGTAAGAATTGAAGAGAGAAGAGAGTGAATAAACTCAGAAGATGTTAATAGGCAAAATCATTCACAATCGAAAACAAAGACAATTAAACCGTCATAACTTAGATCAACAACAGCTATCTGATGAAGAGCAGATCAAAAACCTCGATCAACGAACCTCATTTAGTGAAGGAATCCCGAGTGGAGACACTCAACGTACGTCTACTAGCACTAATCCTGCTTCTGAAATCGAAAAAGATCAGATAAGTCTTCAATCAGCAGCAACTGTCAATATTCCTCCTTTTTATCTCAATCTTCTGCTCCTTAATAAGAGCGAAGTGGTCGAAAATAGAGTTATTGATAAGACTGGTGAGGGATTTCTTGGACGTGCGGCTGTTTATGCGGCAAACAAGATGGTGACTGACGAAGAAATAGTTTCCAACATTGCTAACAGTCTTATCAGTGTTGTAAGCAAAACGATCGATGAAATGGGTATTACAGCAGACTTCGCAATAAAGTTTACGAAGGGTTCTTTCTTAGTCATCAAAATTCAAATCACAGAGGTCGATATTTTACAATTAGTGCTCTCGGCAAAGGGGCCTGAGTATGCATCGGAGTTTACTCGTCTCCTAACGGCGACAGAGCGTCTTGGTATGGTGGGAACGGTTCTTCCGAAGATTCAAACCAAAATCTATTCAAACATCAACGATGGAATGATTCAAAAATTCAATGAATTGATTCCAATGAAAATGGCAGAGAAGAACATTCATGTTGATTGTCACGCATGTAAAACAGAAGATCAAGCTGAGGTTTTCTTTGAATTGCATGATAGACTGTTAAGCCTTCAATCCTCTTGAGTTCTTAAGAGCCATGAATCCTTTTGTATATATATTACTGTACTCTAATATTGTTTATAATATTTTCCAATTTGGATTTTATCCTTTTTTCTATTTACAAATAAGAAAAGATGAATGCTACAACATAACACGAACAATGCATGTGTGTGCTTGTTCTGCTCAAATACAGTAGAACTGCAATCTACCTTCTCTCAACACTTATCACCGTATTCTTCATTTTGCAAGACTACTTTTTAAAAGTGTGACTTATAAAAGAAACCCGAGCAGAATATCTTTGGATTCGCGATAAACCTGCTTTGTTCTCGGAAGAGCTCTGGGACTATGTGAGAAGGATTTTTCTAGAACCAATTAACTAGATAGAACTGCGTGATCGTGATAATAAATAACAGCCACACAATTCTTTACATTGATTAATAGTAAACCATAAGATTCTGCCCTGGATTTGCACCGGGAGGGAGAGTTACCTAAAACAGTTAACGTTACTCGCAACCAATAAATGAGAGAGAAAAGAGTACATACCTGGACTAACTGGCCTGTTGGAGCAGAAACAGTTAGAATCTGGCCAGTTGTGGCATTTGGAGGAACAGTTACATACAGCATGCGAGGTTGTTGCGGTTGAAATGGCACAGCTGCGACAGTCACCGGCTCAGCTGATGGAATAGCAGAATAGTTCAACTCTCGTACTGAAGGGGCTCCAGTATTTTTATTCGAAGAGATTTGAGGAGAAGCAACTGGTGTTGGAGTTGAATATGGCATGGGTTGAGGTTGTGAAACGTATACTGAGGCGGGAAGAGGTTGTGTAAGAACAGGAACGGCTCTGAAACCACCGCCACCCTGAAGTAGAGCAGTGTTGACAGTTAATGCACCATTGATCGCACCAAGAACTCTTGCTCCACCGAAAAAAGCTTGGTTCAATCGATTGACCTCACTAAAAATAGTTAACACTGATAAGCTGGCAAGGATTGTCATCTTACCCAGTTGTGAGACTTTGATTCCACGCCATATAAAAGCACGGATGACACAGAAAAATAAAAGGAAATACACAACATAAACAGACAAAGACTTCTCCGGCACAGCTGTAGCAGTGAGCCTGGGAGGAGGCGGTATTTACACTATGACAGATTTGAGCCCAAACATCTTGACTAATTAGTCCTTGCAGAGGCAGAGGAAGAGATCCAGGATGTAAGTCAGCTAAATTTATCGTTATTGTTGCCATTCTTCAAATGTGTTAGAATGTTGGTTAATCTGACAGGTGAGAATTTAAGAGGCGGTATTATGGAGATGTTGTGTGTTCGTCTCGTTTCTTATTGCGCCACAAGGAAGTTTCTTCTTATCACCGTATTTATGAGCACCGTTTGTGAGTAGATGTATTAAACGATCGTATTTTTAGAATCCGTTAAATTCCTATTCTCTTAATTTGTTCCTTTAATATTATTTTTTTGAAATGGAAAACTTAACCATTCTTATCTTTCAATTCATTGGATTGAAATTTTCATTGAAAAATTTGTTCATGCAAAATATCACCCAGTTGAAATCAAAGCTTGAGAGGATATTGACAACGTAATTGATCGTCTGATTTACATAAATAGAGGAGGAATACACAAATACATGTTTCCCTACATTGCTCTTTTATAAATATGAAATCTCTCAATTCTTATTAGGAAATTTCTTTTATTACTGCTTTATTGACGTCGTTTTAATGGAAGGATGTGTTATTAAACGATCGTATTTTGGAATCTTACATTACAACTTGCTCCACCAATAAAAGAAAGTGAGCAACCATGAATCCTATACTCCTATTTCTCTAAGGTCATCTGAACTTTGATATTACGAATTGCAAACAAAAATAGTAACTACAT
>VKHI01000020.1:116824-162541 GCA_015145745.1 Poterioochromonas sp. DS
TCGCTATTCTTCACTGAGAATACTTGAATTGCACTCCGCGCATATAGTCCACACAGGATTAACTCTGAATCAGGCGAGAACTCCAATTTTTCAATCTTGTCTAAACATTGATGTGTGTATACTATTTGGGCAATATGATGTAAATCTCGAATCACAAGGCGAGAGACCTGAGTGGAGGCAAGATAGCGCCCATCAGGAGATAAAGTCGCCATGTGACCCATCAAAGTCGAGTCCTTTTTCAGCCTTATAATAACATCACTCATTTGAGAATTTGAATCGATGCAAAATTAAATAAAGCAATAACCTAAAACCTTTGAATTAAGTAATTACTTTATTTCATTCATTTCAATTTGAAAAGATTAGGATGGGAATTCAGGGCTTGTTGCAGGCGCTGAAGCCTCTTATACAGGCAACAAACATCTCATGTCTAAAGGGGAAAAAAGTAGCTATTGATGGTATGGTACCTTTTGTCACATTTTCTCTTCATTCACTGCACGATAGGCTATTGTTGGCTCCACAAAGCAGTCTACGGGTGTGCTGTGGAATTGTGTCTACAGCAAGAAAGTGATAGTTGGATCAAATATTGTATGTCCTTTTTGGATCTTTTGATTTTCAATAATATCCAGGTTGTCCTTGTTTTCGATGGGGCAGGTAAGAGATTTGCCAGTCGTTAAGTAGTAATCATTTACTCAAAATCGTTTTAGATCTCCCCGCGAAAGGAAAGACAGAAAGCGAGAGATCAGAAAATCGGCAAAAGAATTTTCAGTTAGGCAAGGATTCTTTTGACAAGAAAGACTTCAAAATGGCGCGGAATTACTTCGCTCGTGCCGTGAATATAACACCCAAGATGGCAGCAGAATTCATTCAATTCGTCAAATTAAAATACGGAGATACGGTAACTTGTATAGTCGCTCCATATGAGGCTGACGCGCAGTTAGCTTATCTCAGTAAACATGGGTTGGTTGATGCAGTAGTTTCGGAGGACTCTGATTGCATCGCTTACGGTTGCAGTGATATCATCTTTAAGCTGAACCGCGACGGTTCTTGTGATAGATTGATCCTATCTGATATTTATTCCAAATGTATTGACACTAAGTTTGATTTACGTAATTTCTCCCCCTCAATGTTCCTCGAAATGTGCATTATTGCTGGTTGTGATTATTTGGTAATTTTTCTCGAATCCTTGAAACTTCCTAACTGTTGTTATCGTATGGTTGATCGTCTAGGCCTCTTTGCCAGGTATTGGTTTGAAAACAAGTTATAAGCTTCTGGCCAAGCATAGGTGAATTGTTATTAGCACCCTTCATTTCCCTTTTTATTGGATTTATAGGGACGGAACAGGTGTCTTGAAAGCATTGCGATTAGAAGGTGTAATTCCCCTTGTTCCCACATCAGAAGGAACATTTGATGTTTTGGACTACGAACTGAAGTATTATGAGGTCTGAGCCTTTGATCCCTTTTTTATTAACTAATCGGAAATTTTATAAGGCCTGGTGTACTTTCCATCATCAAATAGTTTATGATCCAAGATCTAAACAGGTACTTTCAGAATTTTTCTCTTTCGAATAAGCATAAATTTTGCCGTTTTTGACAGGCAGTTAATCTCAATCCTGTCGAAGTTGATAAACTTCCAACATGTATCCGACTCCACTATCAAAGTCAAATCGCCCAAGTTCCACCCAGTTCCATCCTCCAGCTACCCTTTTTAGGTGTTTCGATAAGTTCTGATCTGATAACATTGATAGCAGAAGGCTTAGTTGATCCAAGTAGCAAAGAAGAGTTTGAATTTTGTCGAAGAGTCGTGACACATCCAGATCTTGTGGAAAGACAAGATGGAAGGAAAAATCATTATCAAAATTCTTCGCACCTCAAGAAAAGCAACAGCAAGAATATGAAACGAAGTGCCTCTGATTCGGCGACAGTGGTTGAAAAGTTTCGGAGAATCTCAAGCAAGACTCTCCAGCCTTTCCCCAATCTTTACCGCCAAAAGTCAACTGTGCCTAATTATTCTTCAAGTAGTTTTCTGAAAGAGAATAGACCTAACAGCGCTCCAGCGACCATCTTAACAGACCTTGATATTCCCTGTCACTATGAAATGTTACAAGGAAAGGAAAAAGACCAACTCAAATATTCTCACAGTGATCAACCGAAAGACAGCGCTTCTGAAAGGACACCTTTCTCGTCGCAAGCACAAGTCTCTCGGGCTTTTGGGGAATCTTATATCAAAGATTCTTTCATTTCCCCAAGATCAGAGTTCGATACACCCACAATTGATATATACACCATCAGTGCTGAGCTTTCGACAGGCCTTTCACCCACTCCATTTTCCAACCCAAAAGGACTCTCATATATCTCTCCTTCTGATTCAGAATATCTGGATAATTTTATAGCGTCGAGAGATACTGTGAAGGAAAAGACGAAAAACACTACCGGAAACAGTAAGAGGACTATAAAGCAATATTTTACCATCCAGCAAGCCACTACTGTAAGTTTGACTTTTCTTGATCATTTTTCCTTCCTTGATTTCACTTCAGCAAGCATCTTTGTCGAAATTGAGTGAGATGAAAAAGTCACAAGTAAGTAATGATCGCCCGCCTGAGGATTCGATTTTCTCGACAGCATCTGACAGTGAGGTAACTAAAAGTTTCCCCAAATCTTCAAGCAATTCTTAAATTATTCATTGTAGTCGCTCTACCAACATTCGCTCTTACCGCCTTCCACTACAAAATCAAATATTTTCGAAAAGTTCATGTTTAAATAGTTCCTACATTAGGGGTGTCCGATATGCTCCTAAATCTTTGATTTTTTTTTCTAAATGGATTCGACGTTGCGCGCATAATGTAAAATAAAAAAACGATGTTTTGTTAGGAATGAAATAAAACTATGCGACTGTTGTTGAAACGTTGCTTATCTCAAACGGCGATCCGCCCTCAGAGGCAAATATGTCGGCGATTGGTTACCCGAGTTTGTGGTATAGTTGGTGTTACTACTTGCCTGACTATTATAAGCACCCCGAATCGGGCATACTGTGCTGCTCTTAAAGAAGCAGATGATGTGCAAATGAGAATAAAAAGACCAAATTTAGATGATGAGAGTATAGATTTATTACCAGAGTCATCCTCTTCCTGGCTCGATACCTTCACGTGGTTACTGTCGCTCCTTTCTCGTTCGAGTGAGTTGCTATGGGTGTATCTTCCTGCTTTTCTCACGATGCCGCTCCTACTTGCCAATATTGCTGATCAAACAGATAACTGGCTTCGCATATTACGATATTGTATCCGTAAATCAGGACCTTGCCACATAAAATTTGCGCAGTGGATCGCCACACGCCCAGATCTCTTTCCTTTACATGTGTGTGAATGCTTCGCGGATTTGCAGTCGACCCTCCATGATAATACCGGTACCCCCCTCAGTCTAGAGGACATTAGGCGAATTTTGAAGTTAGAGTACGGGCCACTTTGGGAAGAGACCATTCGCCTGGAAACCATTGACGATATGAATGAGCATCCTATTGTTCTGGGTGGTGGGTGTGTTGCACAAGTCTATAAAGCGAAAGCAGCATTGCGTCAGCGGTTTCAAGGAGATGATGAAATGCTGGTTCCCATTTGGAGGGAGATCGCAATCAAGGTTACTCATCCTAATGTTAAATATCGTATAATCGCTGATTTGGAGTTGATGCTTGCTCTGGCAAGGAGCGCAGAATATCTCTTTCCTTCTCTAAAGAATATAGCTTTGGTTGATAGCGTGGAAGAGTTCGTCCCAATTATGATTCAACAAGTCGATATGCAACATGAAGCCTTCAATCTCCTGCGATTTAGACGAAATTTTCGCAACTTGGATGAGTTCACTACATCAGAAGAGCTTCATCAGTTTATCGCAAAATTTGATTTGAGAAAGTCAATTGCCCACCGCAGTCAACATCTCTATCAGGACTTACAAAAATTTGATGCTACTAAGGAGAAAGATACTTCTGCAATAAATCGAAATCAAGCCAATAGAGAACTACTAGAGAGGATTCTAAGTTGGTTGAAACGAACGACTGTTGCAGTAATAAATCTTCCTTGGTTCAATCAAATGTTGGAGAGACATTTTTTAGAGAATGTAGGAGATGATTACAACATCTATCATGTCTATTTCCCAGAACCGATTCTCAGACTAACAACTGAAAATGTTCTTATAGAAACCTGCGAAACTGGAGTTTTGATGAGGGACTTTCTACACGGACATTGTAGCGACCGAGAGAAAAAGTGGATCGCCAAGTTCGGGCTGAGTGCAGTTTTAAAAATGGTTTTTCTTGATAACTTCGTGCACGCAGGTACGGCAATATTTCCATCTTTTCCAAAGAGCTTTCTAATTTCATCTTTTTTGTGCAGATTTGCATCCTGGAAACATTATTGTGATGAGACCAGAGTCTATCGAAAATAGTGTTCGACTTTGCTTCATTGATTGTGGAATTGTTGGAACATTGAGGGAAAATGACCAAAGGAATCTCATTGATCTGTTTGATGCTGTGATTAAGAATCAAGGCTACCGCGTTGGACAATTTATGATAGAACGGTCGCGACACCCTGAATCCATTTCACCGGAAAATCGACAATGCTTCGCAATGGCAATGGATAATTTGGTCAAGGACGTACATAAAACTGGGTTGAAATCGAGCAAGATCGACATCAATCAGTTACTTAGTAATGTGTTGAGTTTGTGTTATCAATATCAAGTCAAACTTGAGTCTAGATATGCTATTATCATATTGGCTATGGGTATCGTTGAAGGACTTGGGAGGAAGGTTGACCCTGAGATCGACTTAATGGCGAGCGCTGCTCCATTTGTCTTGAAAGCATCGATTCAACACTTTTCAAGATCGAACAGTGACTAATTGCAGTCGCATCAGCCGAGGAAGCGGTTTAAACTATGGTGAATTTTAAAAAGAAAGTTTATTTAACTCTATCTATATCTTAGAGCTTAACTGGCGAGTGGTTGTGACCAGAAAGTGGACATTTTCTTCCGACATGTCCTTTTCTACTCCGTGCCCTAAGTTTAGCACATGCTTTCCTTCAGCCTCTTGAATACATCGCCGAACAGCATGTTCAATGTTTTCTTTTGAGGAATACAGGACAGTCGGATCAATGTTACCGGCTAAAACTTTGCTACTCCCGACTATACTCCTCGCAGTTGACATGGAAATCCTCCAATCAATCGACAAGGCTTCAAAATTCATACTCTTCTGGTGATTGAGAAAGCAACTTCCTCCATTTGCAAAATAGACGAGTGGGATCTTAGGATGATGAGCTTTTAAATGTAATGCAATTCGATCTGCATAAGGCTACGTAAAAGCGAAATTTGGTCAAACAATGGTAAATTGATTGACACGAATTTCTTGTTTTACCTTTGCGAATGTTATGAACTGTTGCTCCGTCAGATGATGCGCCCAACTTTCAAAAACTTGTAAAACTTGTGCCCCGGATGCAATCTAAAAAAGAAAAAAAAGAAAGGATTCTCAGTAGATATTGGGGAAATTGGAGGGAAAACGGACTTGATAGGATGCGTAGATGCATAAGGCATCGGTATACTTTTGTAGAAGCCTGTGGGCTAGAACAGGATCTTCCGTACATAACTTTTTCATCTTCTTACAGAGTTTAGAGTGTCCTCCTTCAACTGAATAGGCTGCCAAGGTCCACGGAGCTCCAATAAAACCAATGAGTGCGACTGATTCTGGAGTTTGCACTGACAGTTCCTAAGTCCAAAGCCCTGCTAATACATAGAAAAGTCACTTGGATTACCTTACCTTTAATATCTTTTCAATGAAGGGAATCTGCAGTTGAGGGTCATGCATTTTTCCAATTTTATCAACATCCCCCGCAGTACTAATAGGATGATGAATCTTTGGTCCTTTCCCTTCGATTATTGTGAAGTCAACTCCGAGGGCAGGTAGAGGAGTTAAGATATCTGCGAATGAAGGATTGAAGATATTACCAAAAAGAGATAGAATGTAGAACCTGAGAACATTATTACTCCGTCCACTTGAAACCGCCGCCAAGGTTGAAGTGACAATTCTATTGCAATATCCGGAGTTTCCGACCTTTCTCGAAAGGAATATTTTTCCGAATACTTTCGAAAGTCCTCCATATAACGCCCAGCCTTTTGCAAAGAGTAAGGGGGAAACGATTAATTGACAGACGCAAACACCTGTCTCATCAACCACACCGGTATCCTTTCCACAGCCTCTCCGTTATAAGCTCTAACTAAGAGGGGTTCCTTCGTTGACGTTGACATGGTCAATACATGTGGTCGATTTTCAGGAAATATAAATGACTTTGCAGCTTTTAGATAGATCTGAAAAGTTACAACAACTAATATTTGGACGAGCATTGTGGAAGATAAAATTCAACAAATAAAATTTTATAAAAGTACGTCACTACTTTGAATGCCTGTTGTACCAAGAGTAGACAGAAATCGCTATTAAAAAAATGGGGGATGTTTTGATCGAAATAATCCAGAAACTCCGCGATGCCGAGATAGCCTCCGCAACTGGTCCTACTGTTGTCGTGCCAATTCCATATTTATTTGCTATTGCAAATTCTTTGGAAAAATCAACGATCACCCCGGAAGCATTTAAAGAGTTTATTGGGGAAATCCACAATTCTTTAATACGACTAGACTCGGCCAGAAGATCAGCATTGTTCAGAGTAATTCGATTTTGCCTTCAAGGGACATTGCATGTGAAATTGTTTATTCAAGAGGAACTTCATTGGATCGTTATCGCGACTTTAGAGAAAGACCCATCTGTCGAGTTTAATGTCGAACGAATCCAAGCTCTTAAAATTATCGATCGAGTTCGTAGGTTTGCCGGAGATATCTTTCCTATTGGCTTTGCTAGGTCGTTGGTCGCGATTGCTAATTGTAAGGAGGATAATTTCCGAAGGCTTTGTCTCGACTCGCTCCGAGAACTCGCACTAGTCAATCCCTCAATTGTTGGTACTGTTGGAGGTTTCACCACGTTGCTAGATGCTGTTTTAGATCCTATATCGTCAGAGAGCGCTGAAAAGATCCTTCATTCGATCCTGTTTCTTCTTAACGATCCAATAACTCGAAAGATTCTTACACCTTGCGTTGATCTTAAGATATTGGTAAGATTTACAATGTTTTCATCTTCGTACCTT
This sequence comes from Poterioochromonas sp. DS, assembly GCA_015145745.1. Taxonomy (NCBI): domain Eukaryota; class Synurophyceae; order Ochromonadales; family Ochromonadaceae; genus Poterioochromonas; species Poterioochromonas sp. DS. Next base: position 123,985 of record VKHI01000020.1, read on the forward strand.
ATCTTCTCCTATAGCTCTCCCCTTTCTCCGATTTAGATACTGATGAAAAGGATATTCAGCCCAGATGGACAGCCGCAAAGAACGCATTTGCAACAGTTATGAAGACTTGGGTTGGAGTTGTGACACTCACTGCAGATGAATTGGCGCTGCCATTCCTCATGACAATGCTTCGAGATTCTAAGGTAGGATTTGATTTTCGATTGTAGTAAAACTGGTCATTATCATCTTTTCACTATTGAAGCTCCCAACGGAGACTCATGCAATAATTTTGGACTGCATTCAAGATGTCCTAATGCCTATCTATTGCATTAAAGTAAGTGTTTTAAATTTTAATCCACTTTGGATTCTAACACTACTCAGCGAAAGGTCAATCCTCCGTCAAGGAATTTCGATAGCGATGTTAGGATAAGCCCCAAGTCGAAAGAGCCTTCTACTTCTGATTTTCTAGAGAGTAGGAAATTATTTCTCTGCTAATTCTGCCTCTCTTTCTTATGATTATGGATTATGTAGATAACCGCGATAAACGAGCCAACTCTGACTCGGATACTTACATCAAGAGTGACGGGTTAACTCAGAAGACTGGCAGAAACAAATCCATTCTTGCGAAGGATAAGCTCCTTACAAACTCTGGATCTTCGAGTTCCCTTACAAATTTAGTGAAAGAACCTTCAACGACGACGAATCGGGATCGAAGTTCAACTTCCCATCGTTCTTCTTTCTCTTTTGCTGATCCTTTCTTCCAGACCGTCAAGCAGAGTAACTCTTCTTCGAACATCTCACAATCAGGAGATTTAGCTATCCCCACAAACAATAACACAGGATATTCTGGGATTGGAACAGGAAATAGCGCCGGTGGATCCTCGGGAAATTTGGCGGGCCAGAATTCAACTAACGGGTCCAAGCATTTCTCAATAAGTTCCTTATTTAGTCGACATCATCACAACAACAATGCGAATAACACGTCTCCTGGTATGCCGTTCCGCCGAGCGAGCGCGACCGCTGCGAGTACTAAATCAAGCATGCCAGGTAACTACCCACCTACAAGACCCGAATCGGCAAAATTAGAGAAAAGAGGGACGGACCCTATTATATTTGCACAAAAACCAGTTACACCTATCCATCTAAACACTTCATCCACTATTTCTGATAAACCATCTACCCCTGCGCTTGATAGCATTGGCGAATTTGAACCCGAATTTGATAGTATTTACAATCTCATGGACAATTATGCAGCTCTGTTATGTTCTTCGTTTATGCATGTAGATCTTATTCACAGTCTCATTTCGCTGGGGACGGAAGGAGAAAGAGGAATAGCAGAGAGAAGTAGAAAGCTTCTGGTTACCTTTTTAACCATTTTATCTAATCTCCTTCCTGAGAGCGTTTGTGCCGAGTTATTAATCAGTCCATCCTTGTTAGAACTGGCCGCATCATTAGGACCACGAAAATCCCCAAATAGATCTTATAAAGCGTCCCTTATTCTTCTTGACATAGCAAACACCTTCACCATTATGCCTCTACCTTCAACTCAAGCGACCGCTCTTGCAGAGAGTAATATTGGAGGCTTAATGCTCTCTACACAATCCCAGTCAGCACGTCCAAGAACTGGCTCGAACGTTAGGGGCAGCCTTTACGTAACAGCATCATCGCCTTTGAAGTCCAACCTTCCTTCCTTGAATATTCAAAATCTCTATTTATTGATGGAAGAGGTTAAAGTCTGCACTATCACAAATCACCAGCATTTTTACGAGCAATCCAACCCTCAGCCCAATAGTAGTAGAGTACGAGTTGAAGGTCTTTGGAAAAATGGAGGTGTATCAGGAAGCAAAGGTAACGCTGGGAATAATGGAGAAATAGTGTATGCTCAGCCGTCCGATCTCCTCTCCACTATTGCTGCCGCTATTACGCCTGTCATTGACAAGAATGAATTTAACCGTCAGTTGGATGTGACGAAAGTGAAAGAGGTAAACCGGTTCTTGTTTTGTTAATTTTTTTCTTAGTGGGCTTGCGATAGGGCAAGGAACCTTTCAAATGGGATTGGATCACTATTAGTCAACTACTTGAACATTCATTTACCCAACCTGACCGCTTGCAAGAGGCACTAAGAAGCAAGTGGCTGAGGAGAATTTCTGGATTCTTCCGCTGTTCTCCTGAAGAAAAAGGATATTTCGCTAATATGGATTGGGAGCCAAATAATCTTCAATATCTTGAGATTGCGTGTAATCTATACTCTGTTTTGATGAAAGAAGATGTCGGTTTTCAATTCCTAACACAAGATCGTCGTGGTATGATCTTTAATGAGATCGCTTATGAACTCGAATTATTGACGAACTACGCGTCCAATCGAAGCAATCAAGTGTTCAATCTGAATCCCTTTTCAGGGAATAATGGAACAAATGGAAGTGGTGGGAACAGCTCAACTGGAATATCAAGCTCCAAGATGGTTTTTCGAATGCATAGTTGTTCCTATAGCATGGCAAGAGAGTTCTTTTCTTTGCTGGGACGAATCTTGAGGAACAACAAATCTCGAAGACTCCTTGACCATACAAATGTTTTTCAACATCTCACGGTTCTTGGTCAATACCATTCATTAGATTATGTTAGTCGTCTGGTTATTACCTCTTTATCCTTTACGGATGGTGGTATCATTTCACGTCATTTATATCAGTTTTGGACCGCTGATGAGATCAATGGCTCTTGTTCTAAACTTTTGAGAGAGTATTTGTTTAACCTGCTGCGAGTGCTCATTCGGTGTCAGCATCATCATAAGCATTTTCAAGACCAAGAATTGTACATGTGGTGTGTGGAGACGATTTTATCGCAGTTAGCCATTGACGACGATACGTCACATAATATTAATGTTAATGAGTCACTGTGTATTTTGTACAAAGGAATGATGGAGTGCTTACATAGTCGAACATGCGCTCAATTGGTAATCTCGAAGCGTCCACGCTTCATTCTCAACCATTATCAGCAGCTTATAGCCCGCCAACCGGGAAATGTTGGAACAGTTCCGTTGACTGCAAGTACCAGTTCATCGAGCAACGATGATGCTTCAGCCATACATAACAAAGAAATGTTGTTACACGGGATCCTAATTCGTTTACTGGGTTTCAGCGAAGGTATTCAGTTCTTATCAGAGAAAAGCTACGTGGATACCTTAATTCAGACTTGGTGCCAACAAAGAAATAAAGCCTATGTAACCTTGGTTGAAGAGAGAATGAATAATGCCATGTTGCAAGCACATCATCTCAAAGCACATCATGCTCCTCTCAACGGCGCCTCGGTTGATATGCTTTCCTTAATTCAGCCAATTCCAATGAAAATACCTGATGTGCCAATTACCTATAACAAGTTCTCCCCTCCAACATTTACTACTTCTGATTTTGACACGACTGGTTTTGATCCTTATCAGCAGTTAGATTTTGATTTCCATGGTTTGTTTCGAGTTCCATGGAATATCGAAGCTAAAATCGTTAATCATGGGCTCATGACAAGTGACATCGTAAGCAACACAGGGGAGTATATTCGAGTTGACGCTTTTTTGGGTATGTTTCTGTTAATTCTTTGCTCTTATGTGTAATTCCTTTTTGGATTAGATATCTCTGAAGTGCATTCTCCTCTGGCGTATGAAGTAACTTATGACAGGAATCGATACCTAAAAGTGCGTGGTATAGTCCTTGATAGCAAAGGTTTTCCAGGTGGAAAGGCGGTAAATCCCAACGCTTCTGTCTTTTCTACTTTGCTTGCTGGAATATCTCCAATCTTTAAAAATGGTACAGTTCAAACATTGGGAGAATCAGGATCTATTCGAAAGCGCACATCAACGAATACACGCGATGTCAGTAACTCCGTCACGACGTCATCACGTTCTTCCTTTGTCGGATCGTCGACGCCAGGTGCAAATAACGAAGTTTTTCAAGACAATGACCTTCCAGTCACATTAGGTCAGGAGCAAAGTTATGAGTGGATTACTTGCCGCGCGGGACACCGCCAAGGTAGCAATTTGTTTGAATTAGAAGATGGAAGGTTTGCTGTTGCAATCCCAAATGAGCCTGTTGCCTTCATATTTAGCCGCAAAGCTCCGTTAACTTCGACCTCGTCAGTAGGTCAAAGAAACAAGAGTATGAGCGGTGCTGGCAGTCGCTCAAATAGTATCAGTGATCCCTGGTTCGACGCTAATCGCACAAATCGTATGGATTCCAGTCGCAGTGGTGGGATGCTATACCTTGTCGAGATACATTACTTTATCTCCGTCGAGACCGGACAGGTAAGTTGAAGTAAACCTTCTAATATGTTAGTTACATCGCGGCTCTTGATTAGGCTATGTTTGTACCGATGCCTCGGCATTTATTTGGAGAGCTTGGGCGCACTGTTGATGGGTGTGCAGAACTAACAAAAAGGAACCTTATTTTTGAGATGGTGGGAAAAGCCCACAATCTTTTTGATCAGCTTCAAAAGCCTTCCTCTATTTCTTCATCTTCTTTAACTGGAGCAGGAGTTTCAACCCCTCTTTCTTTATCGACTACTTCCCCTCACGCGAATGCAACATCCTCATTGCAAACTATTCTCAGCCAACATGCCAATAATACTCTCGAACTCAGGGCAATATTGTGGTCGTTGGGACACTTGGCATCTAATGACCTTGGGTTGGGCTTGTTGCTTGGTGTTGATCCTTCTTTCATCGAATGGTGTGTTGAGAGTGTGGCCAACTGTAACTATTTTAGCCTTCGAGGAACTTTCTTTCATATTATAGGACTTATTTCACGATCTTTAGCAGGGGGGAAGAAGTTAAATAGATTAGGTTGGCACTCTGCTGATTATGGAAATCCCTCAGCTGTTGCCGTTCCGAGATCCACCAGCGGAATGTTTGGTCGATCTAACAGTGTGAGCAACGATCCTCTTCACAATTCCACAAGCTCCTCTGGTCTGGGTATGAAAAAAGCAGCTTTAGCTTTGAGTCGATTGAATGTACCTCACGCTCCTGTGATGCCTTTCATGAATAATTTGACGATTCCGCAGGCTGTTAAAAATTTAGTTCCTTTCTCACCGCTTGGAACACTCTCTGTAGAGCAAGAAGTGCTAAATATAATTTTGAAGGTAAATGAAATCTATCTTTATTGAAGAACCTTTTTATATTACGTTATTTATAGATGCCTGGAGTAATTCTCTACCGCGAGTGCAAATCGAAGCTCGATCATATTCGACGAGAGAACAGTGATGTATTTTCGAAGCGCTCTTTATTTGTTGATGTCATGAGAATAATGGAGGTTTACAATTTCAAATTGTCCGTCAGAAGAGAGATACTTGCTCTTTTCTCAGAGACCGCAAAGCAGCGTCCTGTAACGCCGGTTTCCTCTATTAGCTGTGGAGAGTCTTTTTCAGAGAGACAATAAATTTTGATCTAATAGCTGGGTGATTCGTGAACCTAGAATTGATTAATCTGTAAATAGTCAGTAAAATACAACAATCATATAGAATCAAGGAATCAGATCTCGGAGCTTCTCCCGAAGAATATGAAGCTCCATCTGTTTCAGCTCATACTGTTGCAAGAGTTGTTGAAGAATATCGTCGGAGGAGTACTTTTCGCGTAGTTCAAGAGTGTTACAATTTTTTTGGATTGTTCGTTTCTCTTGGTTAGGTACTGGGCTCGTCGGTACATGCTCGATCTCTTTTAAACAAGATTCGGCGGTAGAAATCATTTCTTCATCGTCGCTAGAAAGGTAAAAACTCGACGATAATTCGGATGCTTTAATTTTCTTAGGGGACTGGATCTTCTCAGGAGGACTTGTAGCAACAAAATTCTCTAAACGAACCTCCACTTGCGGAGACGGCAGTAAATCACCTTCCTGGTTAATTAACTTGTCTATGTATTCATCTTTGAAAGATACAGAAGAGTGAACGGATGAACGATCCATGTAATCATTCTCATCTTCAAATGTGCTAGTGGAAAGTAAATGAGAGTTACAACTATCGGATATAGTTTGAGGAGGTTGTATTACTATATCAGATTGTTGAAAATCTTCGAGCAATCTATCACAAAGTTGAAATAACGCCTCGGCTTTGTGATCCAACTCATTGAGAGGTAATTTTTGTGCGAGAGTATCAAAACTAATCAAAGGATTTATTGAAGTAACGGCTGATGACATTGATGGCTTCTCAATCAAAAGCCTTTCCGAGTCGATCTCGTGTGAATTGAGGAGAAATAAGTTTGAATAGGAAAATTTCAGTCCATCACTTTGCTCATCCACTCTTGCTAGACAATCGGTTTGTGAAGTTCTATTCAGAGAATCCTCAGTAGAAACAGTTCCATCATCAGAATGATCGTCGCTTTCTGATGGAGCGGTTCTTGTTTCTCGAATATTGTCAAGCCACCAGAATGCCTTTCTTGACTCTTCTGAAGAAGATAGATTTCTTTGATCTGCAGGCAGAGGTTCCTGATATCGAAATCGTTCAATGTATTTGGCGATAGTCGTTGTTGTTGACATCGCTCACTTTCGAATTTCAAAATCAAAACTCGTGAGATATCGGTGATATGTCGGTGAGATGATCTGATATCGGTGATATGTCGGTGAGATGATATCGGTGAGAGACATCGACAGTTACAAGAAGATGAGTTCAGCTGTTGCTTCTTTCTTGAGAGTCCTCGTCTTCTCTCTGGCGTTTCAGAGTAATTCATGCAAAAGCGCAATATTATCAAATGTGGGTAGGCATCATAATTCCAACACCCGTACCTCCAGAACTGACGTCCTTCCAAATGACACATTCGTAATTCTGAGTCCACCAAAGCTTTTTCATAGTAGTCTGACATCGAATGGTTTCATCTATCTTTTTAAAGATGAAATGCAAAATGTTTATCCTACTATCAAATTCTACACTTTCGAGTTTCCATTGTGTGAGCTATCGGGATATTTAGAAAGTGAGAAGTTTAATGTGTTACGATCATTGCAACCTTCCAAGATATTGGTTTTATTAGACAATGACTTCACAGACTGCAATTTAAACCAACCAGAAACTTGGTTGCTGAAAACTCGATCAAATTTAGAAATATTTCTGACCAAGCTTCTTCTTGATGAAACCACACCGGCTGATAATCGGAAGTCTGATCAACAAATCTATGTCAGTCCATTTTGTTTTGTGAATGATTGTACTGATTTTAGAGATGGTAATGATTTGGTTTTTGAGGACTTCTTGCAATCTGTTCAAGTCTTACCTCGCTTACTTGAGAAGGTCACAATTCTTGATCTCCTCGGACGAGTTTTAAAGCATTTAGAGTTCTTCCAGAAAGCAGAAAGTTCTCTTGGGATCTCCTTTTTACTAACTTATGATGGAACGAGTCTCAGCCCGCTCGGTCATAGTATAATTGCGAGTGAGCTCCTGAAAGTCTTTTGTATCCATTGCGCTGACAGGATCAGATCTAAGATATCACATTTGAATTCTGCGCCACTAGAATCAGTAAGATTTTTCGAGTTGTAAGCATTTAATTTTTAAAATTACAAAGGGTTTCTCTTATTTAAACTAGTGCAGAAATAACACCGCATGTAGGTCCGGTATAACCAGCAAAACAATTGCAAATACCAGTGGAATAATCACATTTACCACGACGTCCACACTCATAGCTGTTGAAATCAGCAGTAGTAACCTCAGTAATATTTTGAGAACCAGGCTTCAAGATCATTCCAGGATTAATCTTTGGTGTGCACCCATCACCACAGAGATACGAGCGAACAGTGATCAAATTTTGAGGTCCTTGGATATTGTCCCCGACAAATGTGATATTGACGCGGGCTGTGTTACCGTACTGATCGTAGGATCCAGCGACGTGAATATCATCAATTACATTGTTAGGCAACGCCTTCAAAGCGGTTTGGATGTCCAAAATGAAGTAATGGAAATCACTGGCTCCAGTAAAAAATTGGATTGGTACGGTGGTAAAAGTTTCGTTAACCTTGCTCTTGAATGTTAAAGCAAAGTTTTTCCCAGTAATACCACGTGTGTTATTCAAGGTTTGAGCATCAGCTTGGAAGATGATTTTTTGAACTTGATATTTCTGGGGCTGAGTGAGATCATCACGGTGATCCATAATGTCAGTACCATAATCGCAAATTCTCTTAGAACAATCAACATCACCCCATTGTGGATCGCAAACACAACCACGAGTTTTCGATTTGTCCCAATCGAAGTATGGGAAAGTTTTTGGGTCTTGGTAAATGAAGTCCCCCTTAATATAGTCTTGTGGTACTTCTCCATAGGGTAAATCTTGAATATAGACACATCGACCATGACCAGAGCAATCGTTTGGGCAAGTTGTTCGACCGCAAGCTTTACCTTCGTATCCGGGAAAGCATTCACATTCACCACTATCTCGATTGCAAATTCCGCGATTCGCACATTCTGCATAACGATGGCGCTCTCCAATAACATCAGGTTTATCGACCCAAGCTAACTCAAAAGGGCAAATTCGTTCAGAACAATCTCCAGATAAGTGAGATAAGCCAACACCCCAGTTATCATAGCATTGGCAGACTCCGTTCAGTCCACATGTTCCATGACCAGAGCAGCTATTGTCACATCCTGCATAAACAGCAGCGACAGCACAAAATAAGACTAACAAAGTTCTCAACATTACTATTGAAATCGAATTAAAAATGGTGAGCATGCACAGTTTAATTTGCGCGTAACGGTCCAAAATTCCGCAATATCTTAGAAGGATACACACGAAAATACGAAATTGCGGAAAAAATTGCCTCCTGTGAGGTGTAAAATAAAGAATGCAACAATGAAACTGTTTTGTTTGCTCGTCCTTCTCATACAATTTGCAACTGCTAAAAAGGTCGTTTTACATATTGAAAACTGTCTTGAGGAGTTGGTCAATAATGACAATTTACTTTTTCAAACAAGTTGGGAAACATTAAGTATTATTGACAGGCTGAATTCTTTCCTTTCTGACTCTATTCCTCCTTATGATAGACTTGTCATTCGGTATTGTTCTTCATCTAGCAAATTAGGGGTGAAGGGAAACCTTCCTTTTTGTTGGAATTCACCGTTTTGGAGGTTTCAAGTATTCTGCCGTCTAGTTTCCGTTCAGAAAATTAGATCTGCTAAATGTATGGGTAAAACTGATACGATTTCTATGTTGGGCCTTCCTAATCGGCGGGGCCCTTTACACATTTGTGAGAACTTAAGTGAATTTCGCCTGCATGATCATTTAGGAGAGCTGAATTGTGAACCAATTTTGCGGAAGCATTTTTCGGAAACCCCCCAGTTTAAGTTCGATAAAAATTTAGCGAGCATCAGGTTTGTTCCTCATTTGGACAAAGAGAGAGATACCCTTGTGTTAAATTATCAAAGTCAATTCTTTTCAACGATTAAGTACGCTGACTTTTTGTCTGAAAATCCACTCGAGCAATTGTACACCCAGATTTCGCGATTTCATGATTTGGAGTTCGGAAGATTTCTACTCGCATTTGAGTCGAGGAATGAGCGATATATTTATTTTCAGAACCGTAGAGCCTCTAGGAATCAAACTTTTTGCACAGAGTTCTTCTGGAATCTGATGTCTTCCAACCTCCCATCTCCATCTATTTACACTTGTAATATTTATCAACCACTTGAAGAATCCGATTTAAATCAGAGCGAAGCGTCAGATGACTCCACTCTTCTGAAGTTATTCTACAGTCGATATTTAAACACGACTAATTACGTTCGTTCAACCAACTCCGTTCCGTACAATTTAGTAGATTCACGGCAAGATTGGAGATTCTTCTCAACTGCTGTTCGCGTTTACTTTCGTTTTCTTGGAAGCAAACACTTTCAGCGACGTTCATTACTCATTGTACTAATTCTTATAGTTTTACTGCTTACAAGTCAATTGAGATTTAACTTTTCTCTTCGAGACTCAAAAAACAACTGAAATATCTCTTAATAATTAAACATACAGACACATCACAAGTTTTCACTTCGCCACAAACATAGAATAAAAGCACCACCGGATATTGTTGTACCTTGGATTAGAGTGTCAGCAAGACTAAAACTCCTAATACCCGAAATCAGACAGGGAAAGCAAATAGTTGGCGGGAAATTAAACATTTAGTTCTCCCATATTGGTAAAAGTAATGAATTGCAAAACTGTAATTACTCGGAGGAATTCCATGTAACAGTCTATATTTGCAGAGACAGGAAGAGAAATTACAGGCCTATAATGCCAACACAGAAATAGGCCGAAAAGATTTCAATTTAATAGAATTTAACTAAAGAGTCCAACTAATGGTCTTGATTTTCCAAGTTTTGATTGTTTGATAAAAGGCCGTCATCAAAAATAAAGCCATGTTGTACATAAGTATTTGGTGAGACTAATGCTTCATTGATAGGCACGGAGGTGTAAGGAAGAGTATGCGAGGTGTCATTACTTTGAGCAGCAATCGTCACCTGAAGATTCATCGGGAAGTTATCAACGTTCCCGATCGATTTTTGTAATCGATCGGTATCAGATAAAAGGTCAAGATTTTCATCGAAAGGATGAAGCTCGCCGATAATATCAGTCATAGATTGAGTCAACATACCCGAAGGGATAGAAGTAGAATTACCACCAATTCTTTGGCCTACAGCCAAAGGCGAATTTAATGGATAGTTGAAACTTGAGGAGTTTCTGAAAGTGTAGGAGGATGAAGATCGATTATACCTTTCGACGGCAGGATTCGATGATATCGTCGAAAGGGTGGAAGTTGTCTTTGCTAATCCCCGATGAAATTCCCCGGGCTTCAAATTCGAACTAGATCCTGTGTACGACAGACTTGAGGTAGAGCTAAGTGCTAATTGATCATTTCTCAGACTTTGAGAGGAATTCCAGTTAATACTCGACTCTGAGGCTTGTCTAAACTCTGGTTGACTTCGCGTCAGAGATCTACTTGCGGCTAAATTTTTCATCTCTGTTACATCATCAGGAAACGCTCCTGCTTTATTTCCAGTATGTTTGTCGTAACTTGGAGGAATGTTTGAAGGAGAAAAATTTCGCTGATATTGCATTTGGCTAGAAACAGATTGCTTAGACAAATGTAGCTCCCTGCGCGAAGCGAAACCAAGGAGAAAGTTATAAAAGATATCAACAGGAAGAAAGTTTTCCCGATAAGTCTCATCCGAGTCGATCGCAAATTCGGTAAGGTTTACGAGAGCAACCTAATAATTACAAGTTAATGAAACGAATAATGTTCTCACAAAGACTCACATTGGCTTCTGCGCCAGATATTCGCGCGATTTCGGCAAATTCTTCGAAGGAGAGACCACGCGGGCTTAAAACACCGTTTGCATGTGGATAGACAGACGCACTTAAAGCAGACGCATCCAAAGTAACCATAATGCAGAGATCGTCTTTTTTGTTAATCTCTTTCAGCATGTCTCGAAAGATCTCTACCGGAGAAGAACCCGGAGCATGCAAGGTTTTAGTCAGCCAAACAATTTTTCCACCATGATCAACTACGTAATTCGCTTCATCTCTGGGAAACTCAGAACCCTGAAAAAAAAAAGTTAATCACAGAAATCGAATAGAGTGATGACTTACTTGAGCAGCAAAGACAAAGTATCTGCCTTGGCAGCTGCGAGGAAACTTAGAGCCGGTAAACCTCTGATCTTCCATAATTTTCACATCACCACGAGCACTTACATAAACAACAACAACTTTCGATCCATATAACGACAAAAGGCCTGATCCGCTATAATAGCTCAAATCCTTTGTACCTCCAACGACAAAAGGTACGCTGCCTCTCGAGACTAACTCTGCGATGGTAGTCGACAAATTTAGCTTCGTTTCGTCAAATATTTTGCCAGTTAATACATCACCAACATCCAAAACTTTAAGTTTTGAGATATCTATTTCGAATTCTGGATTATCAACCATTCCATACTTGAATTTTCGGAGCAATGTTCGGAATAGCTTGGGAGTATTCGAACTAGACACTCGACCAAGACTTTTCTTCATTCCCTCTTCGTAAGGAAAACCTACCACAATCACACAACCAGACTCGAGCCCGTTTAAACTTGTAAACTGAACCAATGAGTCAAGCGTTCTCTCCATAAAAATTTCATCATGTTCACTTGCTTGCGTAGCGGTTGAATTAATCGAGCCAAACTGGAACTGCGAAAGATCAAACTTAATCGCCTTGTTTAAAGACTGAGGAATCAGTTCTGGCTTATACTCGTTTGCCCGTAAAACACGAAGCACAACATTTTTCATGATAATTCCGTCGAGATCTAAACAAGCAGCTGCTAGTTCAATGGACTTGAGCTCAACAAATGCAAAACACTTTTTTTGATTGATATAGACCGATAACACGTAGGAGTGGTCATTTTCCTCTCCTAAACCTAGAGCAATTGTATTGTTAATAAAGTTGCGAATGCCATCCTCGTCGATGTAGCTGGGAGGAATACCACCGACATAAATTCTCCTTGCATGTCGAGTTTGCTGAGGCACATTCGAAACTCCGTATGTTTTCATCCGAGCTGTGGGAGTGACACTTACCATGTTCCCCATGGCCACAGAAGGCGGCTGGAATTTGGCATCGTTGGAAACGTAAATTGCATCGTTGGGAGTATTGACGAAGCCGGAGTTGAAATGCGCTTCCTGGAAGTGAGGATCCATCAATGCACGAAAACTTATGCGCAATAGTTCATGTGCTAGATAACAGATTCGAGTTGAAAAGCTGAAATTTGAATAGATTAAAGAATGAAAGCGATCAAACGGAAAATAATTCAGTAGGTACAGTCAAATGTCGGTTTTTGCAAAACTCCGAGTTGCACAAATCTCATCTTTTCCGACCTCCACAATCCTATAGGATTCGGTGAGTTGTGCTTGAAATAGATTAGAGTCTGTCTGTTGAAGGAGAACAGCAAATTTCCCTTTAAAAGGACCAACAACTATCTGGCATGCTTCTCCAGACACGGGCAAAACTGGACGCAAATCTCTTTCCCTTACATCAACTAATTTTCCTTTATCGGACTGTACACTAGCTTCACCATTCCCATGAACGTCAATAATCGTACCTCTCTCATTCCCTTTCGCTAAACTCTTCACTGAACATAATTGAACCCTCAATCCAGGAAATATCCAGTTCGTTAATGTAAAGGGCTTCGTCTTTATGTTACCCGGCAACACCAATTGGGTTGTTACAGAGAGCGTTAAACTGGATTCCTTCTCATCCACAACTCTTTGATCAGAAGATGCAGATGTAAATGGAGCTGATGCCTCTGGAAAAAACAGTGGATTCCTCGACACCTCCGAGGAAGCTAAGACTGTTAGACTGTCCCTGCTTACATCGAGAGTTTGACCAATAATTTCAAATTTGACACGAATCTTACTCAATCCAGGAACGCCCTGCGTTTGAACCACCTGACCCCTTCTGTTTTGGAGTTCCGAACAGGCTACGAAATCTCCAACTGTGATTCTCGCGCGCCGTCCCATAACTCCTTCTTCCTTATGCGAGGCAGCAGATTCATGAGAAGGGGTGCCTTTGACAGAACCTTTTTCTGTCGGACCGGCTCCAAGTCCTAATCGATAAGGGCGAACTGTTGCTTTATAATCAGAAGTATTCTTGGCGGTTCCTGGAGGACCGCTCCATCCCATGCCTCGCAGAAGCGCTGCACCAAATTCTTCAACAGGTACCCGATCGTACACATCAGACTTCACGTGAACCTCGGGTGGGAGCCTTTTCATATCTGCCAGAAATCGCTCCTCATCAGTGCACAATGATAAATTCATTTCTGATTTCATTAAAATAGTTGTCCTTTCAGTTTCTACCTGACATTTACTATCTACTCCTGAGACAGGAATTACTAATGCTTCTTCTTCTGGCTTCTCACTTCCTATAATTTGATTCCCCTCGATTGAATAAATTAACTCGACGTCTTTGCTTGGGTTAGTTTCATCACTGGCAGTTTTCGCTAAGACCTTTTTCATTCTCTTTGGAACTGATTGCAGCACGATGCCAGCTCTTTTCCTTCCGCCTTCCTCTACCTCATTATCCATAACGCTTTCCTAAATAGTTTTTTTTGGAGAGTTCGCTTTCTCAAAATGAAGACTCATTGAGTGGTTGAAAATGATGGAGACTTAATTACATTGACTCAAAAACTTCGCAATTATCTATCTTCTATCATGCACGTTAGAGAAATCTTCTATCTTCTAATTGAGAAATCATGCACGTTAGAGTGCGCACATCTCCGAAAATACGATGGATACGAGCAACATTAGTAGGAATTGAACTTTTGCCCTCAAGTTGAAATTTCTAAGTCATATTTTGTACAAGAAACATTAGTGTTCAAATGAGCCGCATCAACCTTCTCCTTCCTTTTTGATAAGGTGCGTACTTCAAAGCGTTTAATATTGCTGATGTGGTATTCAACGCTTGCTATACAATATATTACTACTGGTGGGTGCTACTTACCCTCACCAAAACATAGAAATCCACCACTCCACACGTTAAAGTGCATGGAATAGTCTGCTCCAATGAAAAATAAGGTTGATAGTCCTCAGGAAGCTTGCAACTAAGCCATTTAGCACCAATTTTTAACAATTTCGCCTTCTCCATCAGTTGCTCCATAAAATAATCTGAAAAACAAAGCGAATTCGAAAAAATTATGTCGGCTTCCCACCAATTACTCTCTAATATATTTTCGTTTCTATATCAACAGTAAGAGAAAAGGGATCAGAAGACAAGACTCTCTTACCTAACTTCGAAAATGGGGAGAGTAACTTTTGCTCGCTTTAACTTTTCCTTGAGATTTGCAATGTGATGGATTTGATATGATTGCGAGGAAAGGGAACCATCCTCAGCATCTTCCTCTTTCATTGCATGAAATAATTCCAGGGTACTAAAATCATCTTCTTGATCACTGTCTACATCTAGCCTTTTCCCTCCGCGCTTCGATGAATTAGAATTTATGTAATTTCGTCTCAGCCAGAAGGGAGTCGAAGATGGTGCATCATCAACTGCCTCCCTTGATAATTTTGCATCTGGTGGATTTCGGGCAGTTGGAGGGATATTCGAATTCTTTAAAGTATTGGCGTCTGTTTCGTTTTGAATCAGCAATTGTGTGACCACATCTTTTGCACATTGAGCAAGAAGAGGTAGTAACTCGATTCCAATAACTTTCAAGAACCGTATCCCCGAAAGCATAGCCCCAACGACAGCCTTACCTATACCACATCCCAAGTCATAAAAAATCTGACCATCAAGCGCTCCGCACCGTTTCAATAACGTGGAGAACGCAATAAACTCAATCTCACAATAGGATAAAGTTGTGTCGTCAATATAATTCGACGAATAGAGCAGTTGATGAGAGGGTAAGGGAGGTGAACCGTGGTTACTTTCGAATGGGTAGATAGTAAGGTCTGGCAGATTTCTTTGATAGACTGACGAAGTTGCAGAAGTACCATTTTGAGACATTTGTTGCAGAAGCTTTTTCACATTTGAGCTCCTCTCTTTGAAAGAAAGTCGATGACCATCGATTGCGTCAAAAATTTCGTGAAATAGCTGATGCTTTAGGAGGAGGGTGGTCGAATGGCTAGATGTAGAAACGCTGAGCTGCTCAGATAAGAGAATCTCCTCGAAGGTTTGCTTCCATATAGTCATTTGAACGGAAATCTTCCCATACGTCCTTTTCTTCAAAAATCTTTCCTGTGAAAGATATTTCACAATATTGTAAGTTTCAGGTCCATTGAAAATTGTTTCACGATCGCTCGAATCAAAAATACTGAGATCTACCACAAACATGCTAAAGTAGCATGTATTTCCGACATACTTCCATTCGCTAGAATCAATTACAAACGAAACTTCATCCTTGCCTGATCCCTACAAAAATTGTGAGGTTAAAGTTTGGTAAAAAGAATCACATTACTCGCCATCCAAACACAATGGTTCTCACTTGGATACTTGACATCATTCGACAAGTAGACTAGAACAAGATAGGAAAAATCCTTTAACATCCCACTTGGAGCAAGACCATCTTCGTTATTTTCACCTCCCACTAAAGCCTGTAATGCGGGTTAAATACGGAGGTAACCAAGAACAAATTGTACCTTTCTAACAATATCCTGAAAAAGATGCTTTTCTGCGGATACCCCGGTCAAAAACTCTGAGGACAACATCTTTTGGCACCTCAAGTCCGTGATATTTCGATACTTTTCAGCCAATGAAGGGACCCGAGACACATGAGGACGTAACACATTACATGAAAAGGCGATACTGTCTTGTTCTGTCGGATCAAACTCAATTGAGAAGTATGAATATTCGTTTAAAGTCAGGGAATGAGATTCTATGCTTTGTTGTCCATTATTATCAGGAGTATCCATCATGTGATTCGAATTAATTTGAATGACTGGTTGATAGTCTTCAATTTCAATAGATAGCTCGTAAAGGATCTGATTCTCGGTATGAAGGTATTCAGGGTTTGCACTAACTGCGACGATAAAAGCGTCTGATCCTCCCTCATCAGGATCCTGGGACAAGTTAACATCATCTGGTAAAATCTCAACGATTCGATTGACTTGATAATCTGATGTCCAAATTGCGGTGTCTCGATTCACAGGAAACAAACCACAAAATCTATTAGTGATAAAGATATCCAGAATTTCGTCTGTATCTGTATTTTTGATGTTATCTAAGTGGTTTACGGAACATCGAATCAATTTATTCCTTTCCCCTAGCATAAACCTGTAAAAGACCGTATTCCCTGGGAGCACAGTGCCACTAACTCGAGAATTAGGCATGACAGAGGTCGCGTCAACCTCCTCTTCGATTCTTAAGTTAATCTTCAAGGTTTGGATTTGAATTGTAGAAAACTGAGCCTCTTTTACATCAAGGGGTACAGCTGAAATCCAAAGAATGTAACTACCCTTTAGCAATCTTTCTGTGCGATTGACTACTGTAATACAGTACTCTCCATTGAAGGCATTAACTTTGATAGGTATCGAATGTTGAGCAAAACCATCACTTAATCTTCCAGTTTGAGAACCCGTGGGACCCATATACACTAACCGAAGAGATAGATCCAAAAAATCTCGGCCTTTAACTCTCTTCTGCTCCACGTGGCTGAAAAAATCATTTTGAAAAGTGCAATTAGGTAAGCATTCCACTTTTATGGCAACAAATTCGTTGGAACCCAAATCCTTCTCCAAATTAAAAGTAACTGCAACTATTTTCCCTTCGATTTCACAATCTACATAAGTCGAATGTTCGCTTTGTAGCTCGACATAGCTGGGAATTGTGGTTAAGCTGAATTGAATTCTTTTAGAATCATTTTCATCTGTGCAATAGCTTCCAGTCGAAAGAATTTCCTCAGTATAATCAAGGAGGTCATTACCATCGAATTCGTCATCAGATTGAAGCGGTGATAGATTGGAAAAATTGAAATGATCGACTTCGTTCATCTTTCAAATTTAAATCAGAGCTGCTTTTTTTCTGCGTAAAATTTAAAAACTGAACCTGAAAAAGATGGTGGAATGTTGGAAAGAAGTTACACTTTCATGCGAAATCGCATGTTTGGCTTTGAAGGAACAAGATACCAGGCCTATGGTATGTCTTGAATCCTTTTCTTTACATGAATCTATGTCAGCCACTGAGGTAAATCCCTCCTCCTACTGTTGCATTTCTAAAATGAATTTTAGCTGATGGATCCAAAGATGGATCAATGTCACGGATTTGGAGAGCTGCATTCTATGAAGGTTGTAGATCTTTTTTCGCTGGACTTTGAAGGGTTTTCTTGGGAAACTGTTGTCGGACTTATCCTTTTTCTTCTGAAAAATGAAGTCTCCTTTTACTCAGGCAATTCAATCCTTGAAACTACACATCGTTGCTACTTTCTTTGGAAGGAAACTTTGCTAGCATTAGCTCATAAACGTAGTTTACTGGAGCGTGTTGTCTTTACTTACTGTCGAGCATTTCTGCGTTCCCTTGGTCGGGTACTTTCAAGTGTTCTGACGGCTGATATTTATGAAGGTAGTCGAGAAGTTTTTCAGTATGTCGTCTCAATTTCTTGATTTTTGATTTAGACGAAGATTTTTGCCCTGCCTTTAAGGCGTATTTGTACGATTGCGAAGAAGAAACAGCAGACTTGATTAAAGAAATCGTAGCTCTTATGAACGAAATTAATCAATGTGAAGACATTATTGAAGAATTTAAAAGGGTCATCCACACAAGCTTTGAAGCACGTATCGCATTCATCGAATGGGCGGAAGACTTGGAGGCGTTAATTCGTGTGACATTAACCGAATCCACGAGGCAGTTACGTTTACTGAGGGGAAAGGTTGGAACACAAGAATCAATGAGCACTCTTCTCGATGGAACATCTGATTATTGTATTCAACCATTGTCTTTTGACTCATTTAAAGATGTTCTTCAAAAAGGCGAAACATTGAGTCGCACCCTGAGAATGTTCAAGGGTCAAGTCGAGGAACTAATGAATTCTTGGAATACTACAGAGGACCAATTCTTTGGTCGTGTTTATAACATGATCAGAAGGGATTTCTTACCTCGGTTATACATGAATGGACCACGACGTTTAGAAGAAGACTTCTCGGTTGCCATACAGTTAGAGAAACTTCTTGTTATCCCAGATCAGATCCGGCAAATCTATGAGATCTTAATCCAAGATCACGTATCTAAAGAGCCAGGGAAAATTCAAATTGAACTCCCATTTGAGTATCTCATCGGGAAATGCGATTTTATTTCAAGACAGAAGTTTCATGTTATAGCTCGATCCTATCTCGTATCTTTTCTTCATATAGTGGGAATCTTCTTGGATAAATGTCTCTGGAACTCTGTTCTTCACTGGAAAATCCCTAGTGCTATTAGGAGTAATAGTAACCTACCCCTTGAATGGATCCAAGGAAATGTCACCGCTGCGTCTTGGGAGATCTTACGCTGTATGTCGATTAACCGCAACCGTACCTTCTCTCGACTGGAGCAAATTTTTAGTTTATGGGGCGGATTGAGTGCAGAATCATTATATCTGGACGAAAAACTGAGTGAAGATCTCGGTTTAAACACTGATCCTCGTGATAGTATCTACTGGTTTGCTACCTGGCTTGCTATACCTACCACAACACTCATGGACTTTCAAATGAAACTCATGATTGAGATGCAAATTTTTGATATCTTTGAGTTGGATTACTTTTATTGGTATTGGGATTTTATCTATTCGACACGCCTCCATGCATGCGAAAAACTCAAAATACACTCACAAGATTTTAAAAATGAAGAACAACCATTTCTTTACAGTACTACTAGTCTCTGGCGAGGTTGTGGGCAGCTTTGTCGAGGAATATTTCGAGTAATAATGGCTTGCAAATATTTGAAGATTATTCCTGGTGAATTTTCAACTTCCTCCTATTCCTCGATGGCTGTCACCTTCGCGAATCGGTTCAAGAATTTTCAAGAAATCATTAACCCTAGTGCCTTGAATTATCATGAATTCATAAACACAGTGAATAAGGATCTCGCAACGCTTTCACCCCAAGAAGGTAAAATAGGGAGGTGCAGAAGTGCTTTGCAAATTGTTAATTCAGCAATTATCTGTTTTCAAAATGCCAAGCTCTTATTTGAAGACTCTAAAGGAAAAACTACGTTTGATCAGGGTTTCATCATCAACTTGATTAAGGTAATGAAAGAAGATAAATTTCATTAAGTAACTTTCCTTTTGTAGACGTCCATCGCATCGCAGCTGCAGACTACTAAATTGAAAAAGTTCCTTGAGTCTTGCGATCAAAATACAGTAAGAAAAGGGCAAATCTCAACTGAAATGAATTTTTCGTATACCTCTTACTTTGGAGTGTTGGAATTTCGTTTTGACAAGTGAAGGGCTCTGTGTAGTGTAAAGATAAAAGAAATAATTCACCTTGCCCACATGCCCTTGCAAACAAAACTGACCAAAGCCACAATTCACGACTTTCGAATCAAAGCAAATCAAACACAACATTGAATATGGCTGAAAATAATCTAGAATCTCAACCCAATTCTGAAACTGAATCAAAACATCGTCGACTGGTCCCACAATTTTCTCTCAATAATCGACAAGACTTAAAACCTTCATCGCATCATGAGAATCCAAAGAAGACAGGTAATTAATTCCCTACACTAAAATTTTAGCGAGATAACATTCGTTGAAGCAGTTATCCGCTTTACAAGGGAGCAATTAATTTCCTTGCGCAAGACATCATCTGTCCTCCCAACCATGAGTGTGATGGCAGAAATAGTTTCACCGGAGTCGCAAGAGCCTGTTTGCTTCAGTAAATTGGAGCCAGAAGATGTAACCTCTGTTAGTGTTTTGATCTTTTTGTGAGCAATTTTGTAGGTCATTAGGATTTGGAATGCTGCCACGAAAGATATGGGAAACAGGGGACGCGGTCGAGGAAGGTCCAATTCTAGATTAGGTAAAGGTTTCCCGAAATGAATCAACATTTACCTTACAGTTGTTTCAGAGGATGGAAATGAAGATGAGAACCAGGGCCATTCAAATGCTGATCTTTGGGACGATGGCGGCCTGTTAGGGTCATCCGAGGGAAAAGACTTCGACCTCACTGAGATTTCAAAAGCTTCTTTACAGTTTCGATCTGATATGGAGAATTTAAAACTTTCCACCGATATTGAGATTACTGCGAAAGAAGTTGATGCTGTTGAAAGTTTAATTGATCAAGCTCTCGCTGAGGCGTCCGCCCGGAAGGAAGAGTCAGCAGTTAAGTTTTCTGAACCGACACAAACTTCAAGTTCATTTCCCCTCAACCCGACCTCAACGTCCTCAGTTTCTGTTCCTATCAGAGAGGAACCGCTAACAAACCTCGCCGTACCGACGTTTAGTATCAATTCTTCGACGATTGATGCTTCGCATGAGAAAGTTATCCTGGCCGACAGTACCCCTTTTCTGAAAGGTATTATCAACGATTCTGGATTTCTTTCTTCTGTCCCTGCAACAGCATCTAGTCTTTTAACCCAATCCTTTCCTGTGAACTCATTGTTTCAATCACAGCCTGCACTTTACCCTCCAATTGACCCTGAATGGTTTTACACTGATCCGCAACAACAAATTCAGGGTCCTTTTTCTCAAGAAAACATGAGGTTATGGAATGAAGCTGGTTACTTCGCAAAAGATTTACCAATCAAACTTCGACATTGGACGAGTTTTCATTTGTTCAAGGATGTTTTCCCTGAGGGAAGGTTGGCATTTTATACTGTTCCTAGTGAACCGGTTCGGCCTGCTTTTTCAACGCCTGACAGCAACATTTCATTCATTCTGCCACTTGAACGCAATCTCAACTCCGTTATTCCTGAGAGCAGTCGAAGAATTTCCTCAGTTGAATTTGAGAGATCACTCATCCAAGATAAGCCGTCTTTGGTGTTGGGCAACAGTCAACTTATCCGTTCCAGCTTACTCCATACAGAAACTTCAACGATTATTTCAGAAATCCCTAAGTTTGATTCTCTTCATCAACAAGGTGTTACTGCCTCGTCACTTAATGTTTCCGCATCTCTTCAAGAAGAGAAGCCACAAGCTGAAGTACATTCCGCTGCTGTAGTTCCTGAAGCGATCAAACCAGCAGTTGATAAGAGTGA
Source organism: Poterioochromonas sp. DS (assembly GCA_015145745.1). Taxonomy (NCBI): domain Eukaryota; class Synurophyceae; order Ochromonadales; family Ochromonadaceae; genus Poterioochromonas; species Poterioochromonas sp. DS. Next base: position 145,575 of record VKHI01000020.1, read on the forward strand.
CTACGCGAAGCAAATTCTTGGAATTTCGAGGAAATCAAAGGAGCCGGAAATAGCTCCCGCCCCAAAACTCGTGCCTAGCGAATCCACTGAAGAAAATTTGAGGAAAGACTCCAAGTTGACGGACTCAAAACCAAAGGTAGTAAGTTATTTCTGTCTCACAATTTATGAGATTTATCATTTTTCCTTAGCATGTATGGAAAACTGCAGAAACTAACGTCACGAAGCCAGTTAGTTTTCTAGAAGTTCAGCAAGAAGCTGTCGAAGAACAGAAGGTCTTGAAGGAGAAAGTAATCACACCAACCTCTTCTTCTAGTCCTTCTGCTGCTACGGTGGCAAATCCTGCCGCAATGAGTGTTCAGCTCAAGTCTCTATTGGGTTTAAAATCGTTGCCAGCTACTCATGGTTCTACTGTTCCGGTGAAAGCCAAATCGGCTTGGTCCTCAACCCAACCTGATGTTCCGAGCGTTCCATTAACTGAAATCATGCGAGAAGAAATAAATCAAACAAAGACAAAAAAGGATGATTTGGAAAAGCCACGAGGCACCTCGTGGGCAGCCAAAATTTCTAGCAGGGTTGAAGTCCCAACTGTGGCGACGAACACGATACAAGTGTCGCCCAAGCCAGCTGCAGTTATCCCTGTTCCCACCGTGGATCGACTTTCAACGCACACCGGAACTCGTCCGATTTCTAAGGCCAATGATCGAAGCGACTTTGGAGGGAAAAAGATGAGTAAAGAATTGGCTGATTGGTGCTCTGCGCAACTGAAATCGATCAAAGGGATCGAAGATGTCACGCTGATGGAGTTTTGCATGTCTTTAAATTCGGCAGTCGAAATTCGAGAAACGCTGGCTAGTTACTTAGGATCGAGTCCGCAGGTAATGTTGAAAACTTTCTTCCTCTTTGCGCTAATCTCTTCAAATAGGTAACTAACTTTGCTACGGAATTCATCAAGTATAAAGATGAAGGTAAACTGCCCTCCAACAAGATCTCGAGTGGAGAAACTTCAGTTTCAAATTTCAACGGAAATCCGAAAAAGAAGAAAGGTGGAAAGTAGATATTTACAAATAGGAATTGTTTATTTAATGTAACAGATGACTGAACTGTGTTGAGTTAAAGTTCAGAGGGACTTTTCTCCGAAAGAAGCTTCAGCAACTCGGCTGAGCTCTTGGGATTCTCTAAGAGCGCCTAAAGAGACAATTAAGGACAGTAGTGGTCATTTTACGATTAATCACCTCGAAATTCACCTTGGCCCTTGCCATAGCGGCCTTATACTGAGGGCTGTCCAGAATAGATCTCATTTCGGATTGAAATTTTTCGTCTTTCATCAAAGCTTGAACCTGTGGCAAAATTAAAGCTGAAAGGAGCAACAACTTTATACCTCAGCCATGATCTCTGGATCTTTCAAAGAATCTAGCGCATCACCCAAAGCACCAGGATTTTGTAATGACTTTGTGAGCTCCATTATTCCCAACTCAGCGGAGGATAATCTTAACTCCCTGTTATAATAGTTTGGATCATCATTTCCTTACCTCTCATTGTCCTTTTGTTCAAAATCGGTTGAACTTACTGCAAGTGAAATCGTGAGCAAGAAACAAATGAAGAGAAAAAAAGACGTCATTGTTGAAAAAGAAAATCTTGTGAAATTTCGAAATTTTACGCTGCCATAAACTCAATTTAGGCATCAGTCATGCTCTACTATTTGGAAGTGTAACAAAGTTCGCCCAATAGAATCGACCACTAACAGCTTATCCTTATCTCGAGCGATAATTGATGATGCAAAAGAGCTCAATTTTATGATCAGAGTAGATGTTTTCTAATAAAAAATCATCTTTACAACCCAAGAAAAAGAGAAATGCACGAACCTGAGGCTCAATACTAGGGAAAGAAAAGAGCCGGAGATCTCCATTTTGATAAGCAACAATTATATGAGGAGGCTTAACAAGTAAAGCTGTAACATCTCCATATTCCTCATTAAAAACACCTAATGATAAAGATCAAACTCAAAAAGAAAAAGCAAAACTAAAAAAAGTGTATATCAAAAACACTAACCTTGCGTTTCCCAAGAATAAATCCAAGTTGGACTCCTCCATTTAACGTCTATGAGAGCAGAGGGTTCATGAATCGGCGCAGACGCTTGGAGGTCAAAATAAGCCAAGCGATCTGGCGCGAATGCTATTTTAAGTTTCGTCTCGTCACTGCTGAAATCCAATGAGATAGCTGGTCGGGAGTACTTAAAATTCACGACCGCCAATGTTTGTAAAGTTTGAAAGTCGCAAATTACAGCCATGCCTTCGAAAGTTGAAATTGCAATTTTGCTATCATCCTGAGAGAGTGCTATGTCAGTAATTGAATGTTTCGACTTTTTCTCCTCTCGCGAGATACTGAGAGAAGGTACATCAAGGACATAAAGGACACCTGGAATTGTAAATAAACAAATAAAGTAAAATCCTTCAATATATAACTCTTACCGACTCGAGGATTTTTTAAAGATGGATTGCTTTCTCCTGAACCGCCCACAATGTAGCGACCATCACTTGTGTATTTGATTACTTGTGACGAGAAAGGAACAGATTGCATTGAGGAACAAAATCGACCTTTCCAATTCCAAATTCGTATCGTGCCATCTTCTCCAGCAGAAGCGTATTCCTCGGTATTGGATGGGTTGAATGAAACCGCTGAAAGCTTTCCGCTATAATGCCCTTGGGTAATGCACAAGTATGAACTAAGATCTGGTGAAATTTCAATCAGGTAACCGTTACTAAAGTGAACTAAAAAGATACTCAGTGTTGAATGGAACGAGAGACATAATGGTGAGATAAAGTGAATTCCAAGAGAGCGACCAACTTTACTTAAGTCGATGGTTTTTACAACCTCAAGGGTAGATGACCACAATTTAATCTTCTGATCTCGACCTGCCGTTGCGAACTTTCCACCGTGCAAAGAGGAGAGGATTTTAGCAATTGAGGTGATCGCGTCATCATGGGCAGCGATGCGCGAATAACTCATAGAATCAGAAGTCACATACAAAAAGCCTTTAGATGAACCACAAACTAGAGTATTTGTGGGAAGTGATAAATTTCCTAATAATTCCAAATTTATCGCGCAGGTAATATCATGAGATGCTTCCAGTTGCGCATCATATCGACTAAGTTTCTTAAGTAGCGATCCGTTATGGACTTTAAAATAGCTCAAAGGCCCTCCACCGCCAGTGACTATCGGATACTCGGTTTGATCGAAAAAAGTCACCCACGATACTGGCCAAGTAGATCCGACATTCACACTAGCAGAATATTTTCCATCATTCCACATTCCTGACGGGGATTGAACCAAAAGCAGTGCTTGAAAATTATCGCTACTTAAGACAACGAGAGTTTTATCATCTTTCGAGAAAGCTATATCTTTAACTGGGCCGATCACAATTTTCTCCAACTTCAAAAGACAAGTAACAACTCGACAGTCCCAAACATGAATCGAACCGTCTTCATCACCTGTTGCTGCGAAAGCTCTTTTCTCATTCAGCTGACAACATGTTATTGCGAAGGAATGTTGTCGATAAAATTTTTGTTCGTTGTGGTGTTTGCTGAAGACTACTGCAAAATTAGCTGAAAAGTAGACAATGTCTCCATCAGCATTGTAATTCACGGTGCGATTAAGGGCCATTCCTCCTATTCCCTCAACAAACTGCGAGATACCACGCGTTAAGGACGAACCCTTCAAGAAGCAAGATCATTTATTTACCTGTAGATTGAAATCTATATTCTTCCCCTTCGACTTTAGAGGCAATTTTGGTGGGATATGAGAGGAACCTGTAATCATGGCTTTCCAAAAAGCAGATTCATCTTCAAGGAAAATAGTCTTTTCTGGTTGCTTAAGAGTCTGATGGTGTAAAGCGCCAATGCTTGGTGATGCTAGCTCTCCACAAGCAGCCAACTTCCATTGTATGACGCTGCAATCCGATTTTCCTATTGATACAAGCCGCTCGCCATCTGCTAACCACCCCAGTCTAGAGACGAAGCTCGAATGGCCCTCCATCATTAAAGCGCCACATAATCTTTTTGAAGGAAAAGAACTCACAAAAATTTGTCCAATATTGTTACCACTGGCAAGGAGAGGGTTGTGTCGGCTTTTCGATGTCCAAGTCAAAACTTGTTTCGCAATTTGCAAGATTGATAAACCCTCAGCATACCAGAGCTTTGGAATACAGAAATCAGCAAGATTATGAAGAATCTGCTCAGAGTCATGAATTGGCAATCCTAATGGCAAAGTAGTAAAGACTAATCGGTCGGCCTCATCTATCGATATCAGAGCAGCACTGTCATCGCTCACATCGAAGCCAGTGATTGGAGCTTCATGATTTCGTATGATCGTTTTCAAAGCATATCCATCATCGACTGCATACACGTAAATACAGCAATCATCAGATCCGGCCAATAAAAGTTTTCCATCAGGGGAGAACTTCAAATGAGATATTGCGTGCGAGCTATCTTTCTTTTCCTGCATTACTTTCAATGTTTCAAAACTCAAAATCAATATGCTTCCCTCTTTCGCATGAGCCTTTCCTTTGATTTTCCTTCCATTTCCGAACCCAACAGCCAACAGGGAGCCATCAGGGGAAAATGCCAAGGCTCGGGATGAGAGATCCAACTTGAGACACCTCAAATGCGAATAAGCCTTGGCATTCCAAATTCTAATTTCAGAAATAATTTTAATTCATTACATTTGAGAATGATATTTTACCTTAGCATTGCATCGTCTGATGTTGTAGCGAAGGTTGCTTGAGTTGGATGAATTGCCAGACCGTTTAACTGACCACTATGGCCCTTATAACAGAGTGTATCATGAATTGGTTGGTTTCGCCGGACATCTATTTCGAAAATCTCTGCACCAAAGGTTCCAACCGCAATTGAACTGCTATCAAACGACACAGCGACAGCCTTACAAGCAGTAATAGTGTGCTTGGTAAAGCCCTCAAGATTGAACTCCTTCATACATTCAAAACTATCACTCCAAATTCTCACAAAGCCATCTTGTCCGGCGGAATAATAAAGGTTACTGTTTTGGTTAAAGAGGATTGAAGTAACTGCACCAGCGTGAGATTTAACTTTTTGTTGCAAACAAAAATCTTGGAAAAGCGCCAGATAACCGTCATCACTACCCGCCACCGCGCGGTTCCGGAGAATTACTGCACTAAGAAATGTTGAACTGGAGTTAAGGTCTTGTAAGTTTGGTTGAAACCCGTTAATAAAATTGGAATCTACTGATTTCCAGAAACGAAAGTAATTTTTGCCGATAGTGATTGCACTCTTGCTTTCTGAAGCGGAGGATAACTCGTCGCTGAAAGTACAAAAGTAAATTGGTGCACTTCCAAGATTGGTTTTGCTCAATAAAATCTTGCATTTCCAGTCATAGATTTGCATGCAGTACAAATCATCGATCAAAATAACCATGAGAAATCGGTCAGAGGAGAAAGAAAGAGCTGCTGTGGGTAAATTTCTTGTATCTTGTGGTGTAAAAATAATTTCGAAATTGACAGAATTCCAAATCAAAACGCTTTGCAAATCTCCAGTCGCGATAAATTGCTTATCATGACTGAGCGCAATAGCCGTAATGACATTTAGATGACCCTACGAAAGAAATGATTCATGGATTAATAATAGAAAGGTTCAAACCTGAAAGACCTTCTGATTCGAGGTTTGCTTATTGACAAGAAGAGCGAAGCGACTACATGTGTACAAAAGATCATTTGGCGAAGTGTAAAATATATTCGACAAGCATGATATCCCTTCATAACCGTAAACTCGTTCAACAGATAAGGATACATTGGGAACATCTTGTAGATCAAGAAAACCTTCGCTCAACTCACGCGATCTAACTTGATTAAGGGCGAAATCATTGATACTACATATAGGAAAAACAGGATCACGACACTTTAAAGCTTTCAGGTCGTCTAAAACGAAAGGTAAAGCAGTTGGCGTCGATTCAATGTCAATTCGTGTAGAAATCCTGCATTGAAACTGAATGAGGCATCGGTCCCTGGACCCACAACTCAAAATATAGGAATTATCAAAAGTAAATCTAATTTTCACAATTTTACTTGTATGAATCTGAAAGTTGATGAAATCTGCGTTGTCATGGACACAAGGGTAACGGAAAACTCTAAAAGAACCCAAAGCAGAACCTACTGCAACGATGGAAGGATTTTCCAAATTCGAGGACGAACAAGCCACAATCGCGTCTGAACTACCAATTGAGCCGTGGATACCCTTTGTATGCCAACTATAGATACAATCTTGAGTTGCCCAATTAACATCACGCATCGAAGCAAGATTGGATTGCAAAGATCCGTCATCGACACTGAAAAAGTAAATTTCGCCATCAATAGAATTACTTCGGAGCCACTCTCCCTCGAGAGAAAAATCCAATGCAAACACTGCCTTCCTATGCCGTGAACATTTGCAGATTAGGTCAAAATCATCCGGGACCGAATAGAGAAAGATGTCCCCGTCAGTGCAACCCACAGCCAATATCTCACCATCTACTGAGTACTTGACACAAGCCACTATAGCCTCGGAATCCTTAGCTGCGTGAAGTATACTGAGGGACTCTTCGCTAAGAATGACGAATTTATAATCGTTGCCTTGAGAGCAATTCGATCCAACTGCGATTGTGTCACCAAGAGGACTGTATGCAACTGCGGTCGGTTCAAAGCCAAGATTAGCGAGTTTGATTTGCGTACAAAGATGTAAATCATATACTCGCAATGTTTTATCACTTCCCACAGTGACAGCCTCCAACTTGCCAGGATGAGTGTCCAAATCGTATATCTCACCTTGCCGATGACCTTGTACCACTGGCCCACCTCGTAGATCAGATCCATCCAGCGCAGAAATTTCAAAAATTTCTGAATTCAGAGTTAAAAACACGATCATACTTGCATCCAGGGAAAGGGAAAGTGAGAGGATAATAGGAACGGAACTAAACTTTGAGATATCGAAAAGAAATCTCGGTTCCAGAGCTACTGTCCACATACGAATTCGCGCATCTTTGCTTCCTGTGATGTAGCCATCTCGACTTTGAATTATTGAAGTGATAGTTCCAGAATGCGCTGAAATATAACGAACACAAGAATGTCCGTGAAATAACAGTAATGCTCCAGTGACCGAACCACAAACTAAATTATCTCCTGTAAGAGTGCGAGTCATAGCAGAGACGATCTCTGGTTGTCGATTATTTATCCAGACAGCTTGCTTATTAGTGAATCCTTCGTGGTATTTATTCCAGAATTTCACCTGATCATCAGCCGCAATAGCAAATCGATCGGGTGCCAACAAACAGCATGAAAAAACAATCGAAGCGTCAATTAATCCTCGAAAAATAATTTCATTTCTCTTCCAATCCCAGAGAGTAATATTCTTCACAAAGTTTTCATCGATAAAAAGAATACGAGTTCCTTCCGTGGAGAAGGATAATGCACTGACTGTTGTACTTCCAATAGCTTGAAAGCTTTGCTGAACCACCAAAGATTCACAACTCCACACAAAAATCATCGGATCATCTCCAATTTCTGCCGATACGATGGTGTTTGAGTCTCGATGCAGTTGAACTTGTGCAATATCTTTACGATGACACGTAAAAACTTTCTGTGTATTTTTCTGGTGCGAATAGATTAAAACGTAGCGGCCGGTGAAGTAAACCAGTTCGTCAAGCTTGGTATAGTCGACTTTGGCCAACCCTCGACGGCTTTCTAACCCATAAATCCAGGTCTTCGATATTTCATCAGATGGAGTGTCATGACTGATGGAGGAATTGGCATAGTTAAACGGGGAGAGCAACGTGACTTGAGACTTCCATTGCAATGTTTGATCTACTAACGAAGCAGATCGAATCAAAACTGGTGGATCTATTCTGAGAGCTAATTCACTCGGTTCCGAGCCACTTAATAGCCGTAAAGCAGAGAGCTTCTCAAGGTTTCGATAGTTACCCAGATGATTATTCGAATCTAAGTTATTAAAAAATTCTAACCAAGCGGTTATTTCAGGAATCGCAGAAAAATAGAGTGAAATAGTTCGAATATCAACTCTATCATTTTTGGAGAGCGACTCATTCGTGGAGATAGAAGAGAAGAGGTTTGAAGCTATCTCGTCATAAATTCTATCTTGTGGTATTGATAATACACATTTAGAATTTGGATCGAGGAGTTGGATCTTCAAGAGGCCGTTCACACAAGACTTTAAGGTCAATATAATTTCGTCATAGGTCAGTCCAGAAAGATTTGCAAAATCATATAGAGAGAGAATATACGCCACAATATCCTCACGAAACATTCCAGAAATCACCGCCAGCACAGAAAGGGCTTCTAAACCATCAATAAGCCCATTATTATCCGAATCTAATACTCTAAAAAGTCCGCTTACTAAAAATCTCACACTTTCCTTCGACATCTGCAGGTAGTCATTGATTTCACTCAAAATATCGCTCATCTCTGAAAGAGAAATACCAAATCCATCAGAGATATTATGATAAGCCTAAAAGGAAGTCATTACACACAAAGACATCATCAGAGTATTACCGTCGTTATTTTCAGAACCGCTCCCTTCGAAACTGCAGGGTCAATCAGACATCGCGCGAAACTTAAAAATGGTGCGACTTACGCTTAGTAAAAGGATAAACTTCCCCGAGAAGAGCAGCTTTCCCAATGCAAAGTCCCATGATTTCAATTTTTTTGTCGAAAAACGTTTCAACTTGTCGAGTCTTCAAAAAGAGAAATATTAGTCGGTAGGTTTCGGTGGAAAATAATCCAACCGAAAATAAGTAAACCTTGTTCCACGAGCCTTCGCTCGATTTGAATTCTATCCTTTGACGGGAGAATTATGGAAATAGGATCGGAAGTCTGGATTAAAGACTTGAAATCTGATCAAGCTTGGATTCCTGGTTTTGTAATCAACAAGGTAGAAAACTCGGATCCTCTTATAAAAGATAAAATAACTCTATTTTCAGAATGTGGAAGAAAATACCACAACTTATTTCCTAAATGATGAAGATGGGCATCCATTTATATTCAAGTAAGATCTCTATGGTTATCATGTTTCTCTAATCAATGTTCGTAGAGTTGAGAGTAAGAGCGAAGATGTACCTGAAGTTAAATTGAGAAATGACTTTACGGAGTCTGCAGTGGAAAACTTGATCAATCTCCCTCATCTACATGAACCAGCTATCCTTTACTCTCTTCAGATTCGCTATAGTCGTGATGAAATTTACACATACACAGGGCCTATCCTAATTGCGGTTAATCCATTTAAAAGATTGGCACTTTACACTCAGGAAACCCTCCAAATTTATTATAATTCTGGGTTGTTAAGATCGCAAGGAGTAGACGTTGGTAGTCCTCTCCCTCCACATGTATATGCTATTGCTGATGCTGCCTACCGTGATATGATGAACGTTGTTCATGGATATGGTGCGTTTGAGAAGAAAGCGAAAGGCACTCAAATCTCAGCCAATCAGTCCATTTTAATCAGTGGTGAAAGTGGGGCCGGGAAAACTGAATCCACGAAAATTGTGTTAAAGTACTTGACTACTGTGGGGAATTCCAGTTCCTCGCCTGACCAATCTTTTGGCAGTATTATGGATAAAGTCTTACAATCTAATCCGATTTTAGAAGCATTTGGTAATGCGAAGACGCTTCGCAACGATAACAGTAGTAGGTTCGGAAAGTTCATTGAGCTAGAATTCAGTAAAAGAGGAGTGCTTATCGGTGGGAGTATTAGTACTTACCTTCTTGAGAAGGTGCGGCTTCCCTGGCAACAGTATGGTGAAAGAAATTTTCATATCTTTTATCAGTTGACTGCAGGGGCGTCAGAAGAGGAGCGCCGTCGTTGGCAACTGATGTCTATCCGAGATTATGAATACACCGCAAAGGGAGCGGTTTTCACTCTTGAGGGAGTTGATGATGCCTGGGAGTTCCAGGAGTTAAAGAAGGCTATGTCTATTCTAAATTTTAATGGCGATGATCAAACTGCACTTTTCGATGTTGTTGCGGGTATTTTGCATTTGGGACAGTTAAAGTTCCAGTCGACTGTTGATGGTGAAGGTGAAGGAAGTAAGATTTCAGATGAGATTGAGTGTGTCAACAGCTTGAATAATTTTGCTCAGCTTTGTGGCTTGAATATAGAAGATGTTATTTATACTTTGAGCGTTCGTGTCATTTCGGCTCGAGGGGAGTCGTATAGCAAAAAGCTAACTGCTGTGCAATCTTCTGATGCTCGTGATGCTCTCGCCAAGGCGATCTATGGTAAATTATTCGATTGGATTGTTAAAACTATTAATCGAAGCATTAAAGTTGATTCGGCAGATGTACGAGCAACTATCGGCGTTCTCGATATTTTTGGATTCGAATGCTTCACAAGTAATTCCTTCGAACAACTTTGCATAAATTACACCAACGAAACCTTACAGCAACAATTTAACCAATATATTTTCAAGTTAGAACAGCAAGAGTATCAAAAAGAACAGATCGAATGGAGTTTTATTGAATTTCCTGATAATAAAGATTGCCTTGAGCTTATAGAACATAAAGCCAATGGAATTCTGGCAATGTTAGATGATGAATGCAAACTTCCGATGTCTTCAGACGAAAAATTTGCTGGTCGTATGTACAAAGCCTATGTTGGAAACAAAAGATTTTCAGCTAATGCCGCACAAAAGCGAAATTTCAAGTTTTGTATTCATCATTATGCTGGTCCCGTTGAGTACTCTACCGTAACTTTCGTCGACAAAAATAAAGATGAATTACCGAAAGAGGCAACAAATCTGCTAAGTTCATCCTCAATACCACTTCTAAGAACTTTGTTTGACCCAGTGAACTCTCCTGATCGAATTTCCCGCAACGATAAGCTGTCATACAGCGGAGACAATATTCAAGCTCTGACGAATGCAAAGTTGCCGCAGCAAAAGGCGTCCGCAACGATCTCGACTTTGAATAGTGTGGGAACACAATTTAAGGAGCAACTCCTTAGATTGATGGATAGTATTTATGCAACTTGCCCTCACTACATTCGTTGTTTGAAGCCGAATGATAAAAACCAAAGAGATAATTTCAACCGTTTGAGAATTACTGAACAATTAAGGTATGGAGGTGTTTTGGAAGCAGTTCGTGTTGCACGATCAGGATTTCCCGTGCGTCTGGTACATGGAGAGTTTTTCGCGCGATATCGGATGCTTCTCAGTAAGCGGACTTTCACTTCCGCGGTTCCTCGATTTTTACCACATAATAAAACTCCCTCTTGCACAAAAGATCTCTGCGAATTGTTTCTCAACGAGTTGTGGGAAGGTTATTTTTCGCCACAGGTTATCAGGGACCATATTTTCAAAAATTTTAGTTGGAATCAAAACATCGCGCGTCATAACGTTCAAGTTGGTTTAACGAAGGTATTTCTCCGCAAAGAAGCACATGATGTATTGGAATCATTGAGGTTCAAGGTTCAATATATTTCAGCGACCAAAATTCAGGCAGTTTACCGAAAATTTTTGGCCCGCGCGAAGTTCATGTGCTTTGCCTTAGCAGCTCGGTTTTTACAACGGATTATTCGAGGAATGTTTGCTCGAACGAAAGTTAGAGGTATAAGACGCAATCGAGCTGCAGTTAAGATACAGTCGGCTTTGGTAGGTTTCGCGGCGAAACGGAAGTTCATGTATTTCCGCTATGCCTTGATTAAACTTCAAGCCTCATTTAGAATGCGTAAGGCTGTAAAGCTGTACGTAAACCTGCGAAGATTAATCTCTGCAGTACTTCTGCAATCTTTCGTTCGAATGAAATTTTGTAAGTACAGATACCACAGGTTTAAAGCTTCTGTCATTATTTTGCAAAATCGCTGTCGAAAGAACATTGCAGTGAAAAGGTTGAAACTGCTCCGAGCAGAAGCAAGAGATTTGGGCAAATTGAAACAAAGTAATGAAAATTTAAAGAAAGAAATTGACGAAATTAAGATGAAGGCAGCTTTAGAAAGAGAAAGACTTCGAGAAGAGGCGGAACTGAAAGCCCGAGAACTTGCTCAAGTGATGAAGAGAGAGGAAGAGGAGAAAGCAAAGTTAATGATTTTGCGTTTACAACAACAGCTCGAAGCTGAACAAAAGCTGCGCGAGGATGCTGAAGTGAAGTTACGGGAAACAAGTCGAGTCACTCCTGCTCCTCCTCCTATTCCTGTGCCAAGTATACCTGCTTCCGAAATTGTTGTGTCTTGCAGTAACTGTGAAGAGCTGACACTCAGATGTCAGGAGTCCTTAAGGAAAGTTGTAGAGTTGGAACAGTTGCTGGAAAAGGAAAGATCTGAAATTCGACACAAAGAGAGACTATTAGTAAAGGAAACCAACCTTCGTGCGTCGATTCCTGCGCGTCGCGGTTCAATTGAAACTCCTCGGCCTCTTGGAATTGCGTTTATTCCTGTCAAAGAACCATCTTCATCCCCGCTGTCACCACCTAATCAAACCGAGTCGAATTCCATTCAAGCAACAGCCAATTACGAGCTCCAGCAAGAATTTAACAAACTACGTCATGCAAATCATGTTTTGGAGCAGGAAGTTTCTCGATTGAGGAAATTGTCACTCGAGCAACAATCGCAATTGGAATCCCGCTCTCGCACAGCGTCTCGCGAGAAAGTTGAATTTCATCCTGTCTCAACAGAACCTACGCGCAGAACATCTGGTATTCGTCTGCGCCTTGATTCCTCCAAGCCAGCCCCTGCATCCTCTAATCCACCCACCGGTGAAGTTGTTAATAAGGCCTCGAACTGGACCCAAGCGTGGGATTCCGAAGACGACTCTAGTGAGAGCGAAAGCACAGTTGATCATCAAACGAGCAATCAGTCCAATTCTGCTTTAGCGAATATTGCAGTGACTCAAACCTACGAGAAGAATTTGGAGTCGTGGAAGAATGAATTTTATATCGGATTTAAAGTGAAATTTTGGGAGGTAAGATTCAACGTGAAATTGGCCCCTCAAGTTATTATTGTTTTTTGCACAGCTTCCAAGCTTCTCAAATGTGGACGTTACTCTTAAATTGGATAAAGCCTCCCAAACATTGCAGTTTTTATGTCAAAGGTTTGTTTTTTCTTACCATTTCGACCAGTTTTGATATTCTGTATAGGAGAGGACTCGGATTCGTATTGTCCAAGAAGGATCCCTCTCATTTAAGGTAGCGTGCTTGTTATTTCTTGGACGTTCTTTAATTAATATCAATAGTTTGAAGCATATCAAGGATTGCCTACCTGGTTCTAACGTGGCAAATAACGCACTTGACCAGAATCTAATGCTCACTGTTATTGCATTGATCGAGGGCAGCATTCCAAGAGAGATCTCAATTAAGTTCCAAACGAGGGAGGAGAGAAACTCTCTCCTCGATAAAATGAGGTGAATTTCTTTCTTTTTTTTGGTCTTTATCCGAGTCAGTAATTCCTTGCGCTTAGGGCCTTGGTAACCGCAACAAATATTACTGTCGTTAATCCGATGCGTCGTGGTAGCGGAGTGTCTCATCGCCGCACCTCTCTGAACAACGAGAAAGAAAAGTTTGCAGATCAAGAAACAAAGTTTTCTGCCCGAGCAAGTCGGAGATTATCGAAGAGAGAATTAGTGTTAGAGGAAAATCTTACAACGGCAAACCAATTGAACCATGCGCACGCCCCCGAGGTTGTTATTTCCTTTGTAATTTCTTCACATTTAATCCCGACCGTAGAATGTTGGAGAGTCGGAGCAAAGAGAGGCTTTGTCGCAAATCAAGGAGCTCAACCAACAAAACGAGAAACTGAAGTATCAGGTACGATCTATCTGAACAAATTTGGCGCCGTATTAACGCGAATAGTTAATGATGATGAGTAACGAGCTTGGCGAAAGAAACAATCTCATTGATGAAATGAAAAGAATGCACGTCCAATACGAACAAAAGTTGCTTGAAAAGGATAATTTATACAAGCAAGACAGTATTGTTAGACTTCAACTCGGTAAACGGCTCGAGCAGGTTTTAATGGATAAAGCTGAGGCTGAGGTTTGTTTCTTCAGAACCTATCCTTCAAGTTTAAATTTCTGTCCATTTTATAGGAAAAAGTAGAACAGTTACAAGAGAAAATTCGTAACTTCATGATAGGAATGGATCGATGAAAGCGAAAACCATAAAAATACCTTTATATTGTTAGGAAAAAAAAAAGAAGATAGTAATATAATACTTGAATATTGAGCATATTTCCGTCTACAACTTTGGTTTCGACAAATAATTATTGTCAGTCGCTACAATTAAAATGCATTTCTAAATTAAAATTCCAAGAAAGGATCCTTATTTTGGCCCAATACAGGCAATGGGGCTTCCTCAAGTGAATCAGGATAAGGATCAAAATTTGATGTATCGGCATCGCCAGCTACGCTAGGAATTATAGGGGCAGGTAATTGCCGTTGAAGTAACGCTTCCCAATCATATCCTTGGAACCATTTATGCTTTTTGATATCATCTGCTCCTCCTTTCAAACATCCATATCGCTTTGTCAAATCGGCCACCAAAAGTTTTTTTATTAGGGATTTAGCATTACGATCGAAATGTCGAGGAAATGTAACCTTTCCAGCCAAGATTTGCTGATATATACCCATCGGGTCGTCATCTACAAATGGTGGTTGTCCAGCCATCATTTCGTATAACAAAATCCCTAAAGTCCACCAATCAACTCCTTTTCCATGACCCTTATTTAACAGAACCTCAGGAGCAATGTATTCAGGAGTTCCGCATAAGGTGTAAGTTTTAAATGCGACACGTTTGGCGAAACCAAAATCAGTAATTTTCAAATAGCCAAGTTTATCCAGTAACAAATTCTCCGGTTTTAAATCTCGATAGATAAAATCGGAGGTATGCATATACTCAAAAACTAAAATGATTTGGGTTGCATAAAACTTGGAGGCCACGTGATCAAATCTTCCAGCTTTCCGTAAATGAGTGAAAAATTCTCCTCCGACAATATACTCTAGAACCATATATAGATACTTGGGGTCTATATTTTAGTTTGATGATGAGTTACAGGATCAAAAATACAATAATTATGGTACCTTGAAACGTTCCTGAAAGACGAACTATGAAAGGATGATCCAAATTTGAAAGAATGTTTTTCTCTGATATCATATGCTCGACCTAGCCAGATTTGAATAAACGAAACAAAAAATGAGGAAAGTCTTACTTGCTGGAGTCGTATAACTTCAGCTTTTTTCAGCATTTTGATTGCCCAAAATGAACCTGTTCCCTACAAATTACGGTCAAATACAATGGTTAATTAGTAGAAGGAATATTTTTAACAAGAAGATACCTTGTGTGTAGCAAAGCGAACTCTTCCAAAAGATCCTGTGCCCAATGTAACTCCGACATCGAAGTCGTTGAGACTCAAAGGAGTGGGTAGAGTTCGAACTGTGCTAGTCATAGAGTTTCTTTTCTTTTATTTAGAATCAATTTTATTTTATCTCATTCCAAGTAACTGTCGTTTCATTGACGGTTTCACAACTGGCTTTTTGAGTTTTCGGGTTTTTGAACTGAAAAACCGACTTTTCAAATTTGCGGTTTTTTAATGGGTGATCACTGTTTCTTATGTTTTACATTCGTCTTTTTCACGACGATCATCATCATCAAATTATAAACTTCCTTGATAAGCAAATTTTATCCTCAGATAATAAATTCTTCAAATTTTCATAAAATTCATTCTTTCGAATTCATCCACGATTCTTCTGCAAGCTCTTCAAAAACCGACCGTTTTATTGTCGGTTGTTTTCGATAAGCGATTCCAACCGGCAAACCGATCTTTCACCAGAATCCTGTACAATACCGATAAGCAATCATTCATAGTAAAGAAATGTCCTTTTTCCCTCAGATAATGTCCAGAAAAGGACTCCAGACTCATCTCAAGCTCTTCTTGACATTGCCATTGTATGCCAATTTGTCCACTTTGTTGATCTTAATTCACTTAATAATTCTCTATAAATAATAATCTGTCTCACTGTTCGATCTCAAGCTCTTATTTCAGCTTCCATTGCAGAGTTTGATACTGCAATATCTTTCTTTGAGAAACAACTAATAGGTGCACTTTCATAAGTAAGATAAAGTACTCCACCTAATCTACTATAAGCCATTCGAACCGGCAAACCGACCTTTTTTTTGTACGGCCTTACCGATAAGAACATCTTTCATATATTTTGATGAAATATCTGCGTTTTCTGTGCGATGATTCATCAGATCATCTTCTTTAAAGGAGTATCTAGTGTTTTTCAACACTACAATCTTGGAGTCGGAAAGAAATCTTGTTTTGACCAGACCTTTTGACAATTATTGGTGTTATGTGTTATGGGATGAATTGACAAAACGTTGACAAAGTTTGGCTAACGTAATGTAAGAACACTTTCGCATCAATTTGATGATATGTCTTGCGTTTTCTGTGCGATGATTCCCTCCGGGAATCATAGATTAAACTTTAGGGAAAATATAAAGGTTAATAAAAACGGAAGTCTACGAAAGCATGGGAGGAGAAAGTAACAAATAACGAATGGATGATTTTTTTGAACTATTTGATGATCGTTTCAAAAATGTTAAACAAATTAATGATGTTGATTATTCATGCGTAACGTACCTGCTGAATATGAGTGGTAGTTTGTTAAAATTATTTTTTTGTAGTTACGTTTATGTATTTGATTCATATTTTCATGTATTTGTATTTTATTCATATACTGTTATCTTTTCAATTAAATTGTAATATCGAAACCTTTTTATTGCGATATTCAAAAAGTAACACCGAACCTCTCTGTGTGGAAAAATACATCACATGAATAAGCGATCCTAACCGGCAAAAACCGACCTTTCACCGGAATCCCGTACAATACCGATAAGCAATCATTCATAGTGAAGAAATGTCCTTTTTCACTCAGATAATGTCAGAAAAGAGGACTCCAGACTCATC